>WAAG01028338.1:51544-161424 GCA_013390105.1 Tichodroma muraria | reverse complement strand
AAAAAAAAAAAAAAAGGAATCTGCAATCAGGGGGTGGTAAAAAAAGGCGTTTCCTAAGAAAAAGAGCCATAGTTTGGTAGGGCTGCCTGCAGTCTTTACAAACAAATTCCTTTTTGTGCTTCCATCATCCAGCAGTGCCCTTGGCTGCTGTCACAGCAGGTGCTGGTGGGCAGGTTTTACCTGCAGACAGGCAGTTTTGCCATGAGGACCCTGGCACACCTCCGTGGTGAGGGCAGGGAGAGCTCAGGCAGCTGCTGGTCCAGGGGGAGAAGGTGGGCTGAGAATGACAGGTTTGGTGGTCTCCCAAACTTTGTTCATCCACCTATTCAACACAATTCCAAAACAGAAGTTGCAGAACTGAACATTTTTGCTGTCCATCCCCAAGTCCAAACTGTGAATTTCCAAACCAGAGTCTCTCCTTCACTGCTGCTCAGTTTCCAATAGATGACTGGGACTGATGCTGATGATAGAAGGATTTTCTGCCTGGATCATCAGTCCATGCTCATGACTTCAGAGCTCACATCCAAAGAGTTTTATCGGCTGGTAAGACTGGTAGAACAAGGGTCATAAATATAAAGTTATTTCAATTTTAACCTGGTAACATGTAGCTGGTTATACTTTCACTTCCATAATTATGAAGATTTTGTTTGCACACAACAGAATACATCAGTTCACCTGATTACTTGTTCCAATAGCCAATTTTCCTCATCCTCAAACATTTATGCCTTATTTCTCTTTTGAATAGCTCTAATTTTAGTTAGAAGGCATTTGCTTTTGTTACTAAATTAAATAGTTTTCTTGTCTTTGGTGTGGTATGTACTGCACCACATTTCCTCTGCTAAACTAGGCATAAAGATTTTCAAATTTCTCACAACAAATTATCTGAGATTTCCAATGATTTCTGTATCCACTGTCAATACGTAGATCAATAAACCACCAATAGAAAGGGCAGCACATGGAGTTACAGCTGGATCTGTAATGGAGGGAGATGGAGCTAAAAGCAGAAAGACTAAGGGTTAGCAATAGATAAATCAATTAATTGACAGTCACCCTCTCCAGGTTGCAATGAGTCCTTCAGATTAGTGAACACCTTTTCTTACCTGAAAATTGTGAGCTGGTTCACACAGTCCATCACTCCAGTGATGAAGACATTTGCCTCCTTAATTTCCCCTAGAAATCACCTCTTCTTAGTGATCACATGGGAGGCAGCCTCCCTTCTCACTCCCCAGATCTCTGACACCATTATTATTATTATTATTATTATTATTATTATTACTACTACTACTATTCTTATTATTATAATATTTAACAGTCACTTCTTCCCATCCCTCACCACAGTGCTCCATATCCAACACATTCAATTTCACATTACCAACTTGCCAACTGGCAACTGGCAGGAGCAAAACCAACTTTTAAACTTTTTTTTCTTTTTCTTTTTTGGTCTTCAGTCACCTCTGGCCCCCGGCCAGTGGTGTCTTCATTTATTGTAATGAATTTGTGTCATTAATGAGTTGGATTTGCACAGCAATTGCAAAGTAGTACATTAGTACAAAAGCTATTGCTCTGGATGCCAGCGTTTTATTGCCGCGGCTGATTTACAGGCTGATAAGCAACTTTGCAGTGTCCTTGAGGCTGGGAGAAGGACAGGCAGTGTGGCAGCGCGGGGCACAGTGCCGGGCAGGGCAGTCCGGGGAACCGGTGAGGCTTCCCAGGGCTGGCACAGCTGGGGGTGGTTGGACGAGTTCATCTTTTCTCTGTCAAGTGTCTTTGCCTTGGTGTGAGTGCTCAGCAGAGGAACGCTGAGCACAAAGCCTGTGTGCAAATCTCAGGCCCTTGGAAAGGAGATTAAATGCCTTTGCAATACTGCAGGTTTGGGAGCTTCTGTGTGAGTAGCTCATAATAGAGCCATGTCATCTCTTTATTGCAAAGATACCATAAAGACAGGCATTATACAGTGTTAACATTTAACAGCCATAACTTCACATTCAAAAGACTTTGCAGGCCAAGTCACAGTGAATTGTTTCTTTCTGTGCATTTAATCCTTGGCTCACATGCTAGAGAGCAAGAGTGTTTGCAGAAAAGATAGAGTGCTAAGCAGACAGACTGACAGACCTGCCTGTCTGTCACCTCTGGAGGGTAATCCCTTAAAATACCACCTTAACAATAGTATTTAAAAGGAAAGCATCAAATGGGACCAGCACAGTCAACATATCTGACTGTCAAAAAGAAACACAGAGCGTCCCCCTCCTGGGATTGATCCTGTGCCCAAAGGAGTCAGTTGTGAGCTCCTGGACAGGATGCCCTGGGCAGTTTTAGTGAGGCAGAATCAGGCAGGAGGGCAAGAGACACAAGAGACTTGGGCAAGGGCAGGGCATCAGTTCAGATCCACCTTTGGCACCAGCTAACTCTGCCTGTGGACAGGGAGGAAGCTGGCCAAGATGTTCCATACCCTGGTATAACTCTCCAGAGCTCATCCCAGCCCAGAGAGGATCAAGAGTTTGACTTTGAAGAGGGAACTGTTAATCAAACAGGTACGACCAAAGCACTGTGAAACGAACTGTACAGTCCTTCAGAGGACTAACTGGAGCAGCCAGAGTTAAAGAGGGAGGATTCAACAACCCCTTTGGTGCTGGATAGTCTTGCTTTGGGCCACGAATCAAAGTTTCACCCCTGGGGAGGAAGAAGGAAAATTCCCTGTAGATGGAGCAGAGGAGGGAGGATGCTATTGCTGTAACCACAGAGGCCTGCCTCTCCTTCCTCTGCTTCCCTGGAGCAGCTGCTGCAGGGCATGCTGGGATGAGCTATTGATCCGGGGGAGCCCTGTCCTCTCCCATCTGGCCACCTGGAAGGCAGGAGGGATGATATCTCTGTATTTCACAAGCCCTGAGAAAATGGAGTGGGCAGTCCAGGGATCTCCAGACTGTCAGTTCCCATCTTAATTGGGACTGTCAGCTTGCCTTGCATTTTAGGGAATTAATTATGCTCCTGCATAGCTGCATTTCTGGTTAACACCAGCTCCTTCTGACGGGCTGGGGCGTGGGTTTCCCCAGCTCCCTGCCACCTCTGTTTGTTTGTACTTGCACTCAAGACTCACACAGGAAGGGTCCAGTGACTGCTCAGGAGAATAATCAACAATGTTATCTGAATGCCATATCAAATAGATTTGGGCCAGAAATGGACTCAGCTGCTGAAAACCTATTAGCAGCATCTCAGATTTCCTGTGTACCAGCAAGTTACGGGGCAAGCACTTTAGCACTGCCCACAGCTTGTGGTTAATTGCTGTTTGTAGAGTTACCGCCTGCAGTTCTGCTTGACAAAGTGCCCATAAAGTCAAAAATGAAATGCTTGCTCATTTTGGATGGATGCCACCTGGTCCCCCAGCCTTTCCTCCCCCACTGGGTGACAAAAAACTTGCCAAGATAAAGCAGATTTGTTGCAGGGTAGGACTCTGTGCCGAGTGGCAGCAGCCGTGCTGCGGGGGATTCGGATGCCCCTGTGACCAGAACTGCACGTGCACTGCCCATGTCCCTGCCTGCACTCCTGATGGCATGGCCAGTGACACAGCACACCTGGATCCACCTGCTGAGAGGCACTGGCAGTCAGTGCCGCAGGAACACGTCTCTTCTAGCCCTGAACATTTCCCCTCTTAGGTCTGCGGAGCATTGTCTACCTGGGAGTGGTAGACACTGCTGGAAGCACGAAGCAATCTAGGAAACGAGCAGGGCATGAGCTGCTGGGGACTGGAGGCGAGATGGGCTGTGCAGGGAGCTGGGGGCCCTTCAGCCTGGGGCTGGAGGGGGGATATGAGCAGTACATGAAGTTCAGTAGCTGCTTGCTGATCGCTCTGGTGACAAAATCTGTAGGGAACCTCAAATAACTTGCTCCAAGGCTGGGTTCAGAGCAGAAGGAAGGGAAAAAGCAACAGGGAAGAAGGAAGGTGGTAGGAAAAGCAGGAGGAAGAACAGGTGGCAGGTATCTCTTGTCTCTCTGTGTTTACATGAATTCCCGTTTTTTCTGTGACATTGTAGGGTGGCCATGAGGGTGGGAGGCGTGATCTTGGTGAAGGTGGACAGACTAATTTCAGTGTACTCATCCCACAGACTCTGCTCAGGTCTGCAGTGGCAGACTCTCAGGATCCCAGTCATGACTGGGGAAATCTAAAAGGCTCCACCAGAGTAATGTGCAAGGAAAAGCTGGAAAAGGGTGTAAAGGGGGCAGCCAGCCCCAGTGCTTGCCCCCAGCCCATCACTGCACCCACGGCTAATGGGACAGGTAATGGGTTGAGGGCCATGACCTGGGCTGGGTATCTGCTGCTGACCTCTCCCAGGGGTTGTGACCTGAAGGCTGAGAGTGACTAATGCAGAGATTTATGTCTTGTTAATAACAGAACTGAACAATCAGCATAATGAAATCCATGCTCTGTATTAATGAGGGGTCTGGGCAGCAGAGTCTGAGCCTTGCCTTCTCCCAGAGTGGGCAAATGGGGTGAAATCTAGAAGAATTTGTCATTCCTTCCAGAAAATGGGGCCATACCCAGGCCAGGTGCCTAGTGGCCACCAGAGTTTTGGGTTTATTATACCCCATAAATTCCTGGTTCCTTTCTTTAAACATCAGGAGGCATGGAGGGTATGGACTTATGCCAGTACCTTCCCATGTAGATGTTAGTTGTGTGGAGACCTCAGAGCACCTTCCAGGATTTGAAGGGATCCATAAGAAAGTTGGAAAGAGACTGAAGTGACAGGACAAGGAGTAATGGGTTCACAATGAGAGAGGGGATATTTAGATTAGATATAGAGAAGAAATCCTTCCCTGGGAGGGAGGCACCCCTGGCACAGGTGCCCAGAGCAGCTGGGGCTACCCCTGGATCCCAAGGGGCAGTGCCCAAGGCTAGGCTGGACACTGGGGCTGGGAGCAGCCTGGGATAGTGGGAGGTGACCCTGCCCATGGCAGGGGTGGCACTGGGTGGGCTTTAAGATCCCATCCAGCCAAAGCATCCTGGCATTCCATGGTTCTATGCTTCTGAGAAAAGCCTTCGCATGAAAAGAATGTGCAGGAGAAAGATGTTAAAGTGACTCAAACTTTTTCTAGTCACTGCCTCTGTAACCAATTCCAAATTCTGTCATTGTGACTCAGACGCAGCTAAAATTAGACCATGGCTCTGCAAGTCACTTGATTTTTGCTTCAGGAGGATTCTATGACTTAGTCAAAGCTCTCATGCTACAGCACAAAATTGTGTCTCCAACAGCTCTCCAGTACCAGCTGTGCAGCCCCATGCCTTGCTGGAACATGGCCTTACTATGATAATATCCCCTTCCTAAGGATGCCAGCTCCATTCCTTGTTGCCCAGTGGGACCCTGGGCTTGGGGAATGGAATTTAAAATGCAAGAACTTGTGCACCTTTGGAAAAAAATAAAATCTAAAAATTATTTCTCTATTTCTTAACAAAGAGGGTCTATTTTAGGTTGTTGGGGAAAGTAACAAACTGCTAGGCACTGCTAAGATTCTGTCATCAACTATTTGAAAATGTCCTCCAGAAAAAAAGTAGCTGTGCTTTAACTTTTTTGGGAAATGAAATTTGGAGGAAGCAGCCGAGATGTTCCTGGGAGCTTTGTCAGTGTCTGCCCCATCCTTTGGGGTTGCATCCACCTGAACAGAGCACACCAGCACTTTGTCACTTTACTTCGGTCCATTCTGCTGACCAGGAGGGAAAGTGGACTAAAAATCTGCTGTGAGCTTTGTGTCCAAAGCTCTGCAGTGGAGCAGCAAAGAGCCCCAGGTGTGAATTTTTGCTGCAGGGTTTTCCCCGGCAGCAGCAGGAGGTGGAGGATGAGCAGCCCCAGGGTGACTGGCAGCTGCCAGCCTGTCAGTCACAGGCAGTGAAGATCTCCAGCAGCTTGCAGAAGCCTCCCTGTAACACATCCTTGGTGAACTCTGCCAGGGCCTTCAGCTGAGGTTCTTCTCTTGCCATTACAGATGAAGAAGTCCAAGCCTGGGAGAGGCCTTGGGAAGGGGAGTGAACTCTGAAACCTGCACAGCCCTCACTGCTGAAACAGGAAACATCCCATCAGCATTTCAGTATTTATTTCTCTTTAACCTCACAGCCCTGCTCACCTCCCTGTGCTGGAGGGGCAATTAAGCCGGGCTCCCATGGGAGCAGGGGGAGAGGGGAAGGAGAGGGGCACTGGAAGCAGAAAGCTTCCCCTCCCTGTGTCATTAGTATAAATTGTGTTTGTGCAAGTTATATTTTACGGCAGGCGTGTCAATTAGTGTGTGAAATTTAATAACCCAATTGAGCTTCCCTCGCTCAAAGCTAAATTGAAATCTGTTGCCTGTTTGGGAGAGGAAAGGGGCTGTCATGGATGGGAAGCTGAGCTGGTGGGCTGGGTAAGGATGTTTTTCTGGTAGATTAAAAAAAAAGAAAATGGTTTTGTCATACTCAGTTTTGTTTGGAGAGGGCAGCTGATTTGATTTTTTAATTTCTTTTATAAAGGTGATGACTTTTTTGTAAGAAAATGCTTGGGAGGGAGAAAAACCCTGTCCCAAAATCACAGTGCTAATCCCTCTCACCATCAAGGGATGGCTTGAGAATCACGGCTTCATTTTAAGGAGCTCCCCGCTCTCGCCTCTTCCCACACCTCCACATTATTCCTGCCCAACAGTAATGAGGGGATTGCTGCACTTCCCCTGTCCATATCCCAAAGGACAACATCTGGCTGTGAAATGCTCCCTTTCTGAGATGTTTCCCCCTCACTGGCAGACACTCTCCAGCCAAGCTGCACTTCCAACCTCTCCTGGGTTGCTGGTCTCAAAGCTCTCCAAAGAGACCCATTATCCAGGAGACAGATGTCCAGGACTGCTTGTCTTTCCTGGAGGGAAGAACCTCCAAGGTTCATTCCACCAAGGATCTTTCCACCAAGTCCTGCTGCAAATAGGTAGAAAGCTGGAATCAGCAAAGGAATGTTAATAGAATTGCTTTCATGGACAGTGCACATGTGGTGATATATTTGTAAATCAGGTCATGCCATTCCCTGAAATATATGGGCAATGTTCAGGATATTTAATGAAATAAAGATGTAATTAGCTTCAGCTTTTTAATGCTTTGGGAAACAGCATTACCCTGGTTTGAAGGGGACTCTTAAATGAGATTGAGTTACTGCACTGGGTAACCCACTGCAAAGATACAATCTGAGGAGAGAACCTGACCCTGCCAGGATTTCCTCTGTAGTGTGTTTGCATTGTATCAGCATCTAATCTGAAGCGCATATCTACATTTCCCTGAGTCCCCAGAAAAGCAACCTGAGTATTCATTGAATGCTAAAAGAGAAGAAATTTGCTCCAGGAAGGAAATTTTAAGGCTATAATCTACAGGGTCCAGTGTGTGCTTTTAAAGCATTGAAAATATTAGATGTCTCTCATATCTTCCAAAAACATGAAGAAGAAGGACAAAACGCTGCCCAGCAAAAGCCTTTAGGAAAGATTGCAACAGGAAAAGAGATTAAACATAAGATTTGGAATGTCAATGACCTGTACACGTTTTACAGTGAACAGCAAAACACCATGCAAGACTTCAGCGGCCTCCATGCAGTCAGCAGCCAGTGCTGCCCAACAGATCCTGAGATGCCAAATCCACCGGGATCCTTTAACTACCCAGCTGCTTTCCAGTTCCTTACTGTTTGACCAACGATAAGGTTTGGACTCAATTTCCAGAGGAAGGGCATTAAATATTCTAACAGGATACAGTGGAGGCTGGTGAGAATTCAGTGGGAGGTGCAGAAGAGATCCCACAGCCTGAGGTCACATCCCCAGCTAGGTGCTGGCTATAAACTACACAAATTTGTTTTAAGATACCCAAAATCAGCAAAAATATTATGCAGCACAGCAATTAGATACAGCAAGTCATTGCACTGTCCATTCCCCAAACCTTCCACCCTTCCACAAATAAAGCCTAAAATTAAAGAGCTGAAAAACATGAATTTGAAACATAGTGAAAGGCAATGTGTGTTTTGTAGGCACAGGGAGGGCAGAGGCTTTAAGACTTTTTTTTCTTTAAGGCTTTCACAGGGCAACCCTAAATTTGACCCTATTCCAAGATACTCTGAGATACTCACCATTACCTAGTGATCCAAACAGGCACAAGGACTTGGAGGACTTGGAGACCTCCTAGCCAGGCAGGACTCATCTCCATTTAGGAGTTATAAATTTTTAGAGAACCTTCAGGCTCCTGGCTGCAGAAATACTATCTAGCAGTATGGGACCAGAGCAGTCTACTATGTAGAGAAGTATGTTGTCAAAAAATCCTGCTTTTAAAAGAAATGTTCAGTTCTCTTTCAAGAGAGAAAGAAGCCTGACATTTTTTCAGAAAAAATAAAGCATCATAGTTTTGTAGTATTTGAAAAGGACTCCCCAGAGTCAAGGAAAATGACAATGCAAATGAGAAATACTGACAATGGAAAGAAGTGAGGAAGGCTGCACGAGACTCTCAAGGCCTGGGTCCAAGGGAGGGAGAGGCTGATGCATAACCTTGGGAGAGGCTGTAGTTACTTGCTGGAAAATGAGGGCACTTGTGAATTTTTAGCGTGTTCCACTGGGAGTTCTCCAGTTTGGAGAAGCACTGAACTTCCCCTGAACCCCTGGCCCAAGATGAAAGCAGCTCTCTTGCACCTGCAAAGCACAGGCTCCCGAGAAGCACCACATCCTTCTCCCCTTCTCCTCTCCATCCCTCTGAATGACTGTGTTCTCAGATTGCCCCTGCCTTGGCACTGACACCTGAAATTCACTTAAGGTTCATCCCACTGTTAATGACCAGATCAATAAAATTGAAGCCACAAGAAGAGTTCTTCCCATTCATCCTCCTGCCACCCCTCCCTTCCCCAGCGACGCTTTCCACACTCCATCTCTTCCCAAGGTATTCCCCTCAGCCCTGGAAGGACTTGCCCACTGCTGGGACAGCTCGTTTCATCCCCACAGCCCCTGACATATTTCTCCCCAGCCCGAAAGCTGAGTGATAAAGCTGGGCAGCAGAATCACCCACAACGTGCCTCTAATCAGCTGTGGCCTTGCTGAGCTCTCCCACTGCAATGAGGTGATCGCGCTGCCAGACAAGGCTGATTCACATCGTTTTCCCATCAGTAAATGAAATCTATCACCCCTGCGACAGACCTGTTATTGCTGCAAGCCACTCAACCTGCCCACTTAAAAACCCCTTGTAAAAACTAAAAAGGACATGGACATATTTTATGGCAAATTAACTTTTAACATATTCTTTCCCTCCTTGTATTAAGATCACATGCGCAGCTGACACTTCCAATAATGTCCGTGCTCCCCACCAACTGCAAGGACAGTACTGGATGAGAGCTGGCAGCTGCCCCACAGCAGTCGAAGGGATTTAGGGTAATGTGGAGATATTAATTGCCCTCTCCTTTTGTTCATCTGCTTTGATTGACTCCAGAGGAAGCCCAGGAAAGCTCATATTAGTTCCATGAGATGAACCCTACCCCAAGGACAAGTCCCTGTCCCACAGAAGGCAAAAGCATCCAAACTCACACTGGATTTCTCTCTGCTCTGTTGATCACAGGATCACAGAATGGTTTGGGTTGGGAGGGACCTTAAAAGTACCACCCCCTGCCATGGGCAGGGTCACCTTCCACTGTCCCAGGCTGCTCCAAGCCCCAGTGTCCAGCCTGGCCTTGGGCACTGCCAGGGATCCAGGGCCAGCCCCAGCTGCTCTGGGCACCCTGTGCCAGGGCCTGCCCACCCTCACAGGGAGTTGATACTGAAATCCTTTAGCTCCTGCCAGACCCCTAACAACGGCCATTCAGTTACTGAAGGCACTATCAATTCAAACAATCTTTGGATAAGGCCTACAGAGCACCCTGGGAATAAACCCAGCCCTACCCAGTGCAGGCTCTCAGCCAGAGGTGAGGGATTCTCTGTGACCTCCAGACTGCAGCAAGTTCTCATCTGCTGCCCATCCAATAGATCTTGAAGTCCAATCCTCTAATTCTGATTTCATTTATATTCTGGAAATGTTGTCTGGTCCTGTAGACATTTGGTCATTGATGGGTTGAAAGACATGCAGTTGGTTTAAAGTACAAGGAGCATTTCAGCAGCTCCACAGACATCAGCACAGTCTCAACCAGGACTCATTCGAAGGCACAAAAGGCTCCTCTTCAGCAAAGCATTTCAGTTGGTTTTCCCTGAAGGAAATGTCTCACAAACATAAGACAATGGGAAACTGTATCTTTATCATCCAGAGCCATGTATATTTTTATGAAATTTTTTCAACTCTGCTTTTTAAAAAAATAAACCATTTCTTCTAGATCTGTACCTTAACAAAGCCAAAATCTGTGGCATCGGAGAGCAGCCAAGCCATTCCAGAAAAATACCTTCACTACAGAACATGAACATGAACATCCCTTATAGAGGCTGTGTGTGTGCACTGATTGATCCCCAGACTGACATTTCAATTTATTTCCCGCTGGAGGACTCATTCATTATGGAGAAATAAGACCATTAAATGCATGATAAAGCACAGGCATCAATAGATGAGGCTGGTGGTTCCTTCACTGTACCTATCTAAACAATTACTGGTAAATAAATCTATTTGTGATCACACAGGACCTTTTAAGAGGAATAAGGAAGCAGTAATTATTAAGCAGATATATATAAAAAAGAATTGCTTGCCAGAATTACCACCCTGTGCACACACAGGTATTTTGCTTTTGCAGCTGTGACTGCAGGGCAGAGGTGGGTCAGATGCTCAGATTGCAAACAAGCTGACTCCAAACCTGCTCAGAGCCCCGTGGCCTCCCCCAGGTGTGTGCAGGTGTGTGTGTGCACAAGGGAGCAAGGTCTTATCTCCAGCAGCAGGGAAAGGTGCCCAGAGGAGACCATGCAAGATGTTTTTTCTCTACCCTTTTTTCCTTTTAACTGATTTTCCACCCAACCAGCTCTGGGATGAGGCAGGATGATCATGCTCTACAAAGCTTTCTTTTCTGTAATATATATTTTTGCCCCATCTGCAGTGGATGAAGAAAAAGCAACAAAATGCCTGAGCATGTCCATGGTAGTGAAAGGATCCCTAAATGGTGTCTTGCCTGGTGACACTTTGGCGTCTCCTCACCTTCTCCAGCCCATTTCTCTTCACTGTGATGTCGTGCAGGATCTCCTTCCCTTTGGCCTCCCAGTCCCACTGTTTTTCATTGTTCACCCTCTCAGTGATGCTGGAGGCCATGCTGGCTTTGATTCCCCCTCATGCCCCCTCTTGTACCTGTGTACAAACATCTGCCTTGCCTGGTTTTACCCTTCACCCACCCTCACCCAAATGTAAAACAACTTGGAATAAAACCAGTAGCTGTGGTTGGGTTGGGTGCTGGCTGAGGAGAGATGAGGGTGGAGCAGCTGGATGGGAGCACACGCAGTGTCCTCAGCCCCTGCTGGTATGGATTGCCTGCTTTCCCATCTGACTTGGTGAGTAAAGGCTTGACACCAAGGAAACATCCCACATCTGAGATAAAGTTACTGCTCCCATTCATTCATTTGGATTTCTTCAAAGTTTGGGACAATTAAACAAAAACCTAAACACAACCCCAGATTCTGGAGATAGCAAGCTTCCTGAGATTTTCATGAAAGTCATGGATTTCAGATGAAACCTCTACCACTGAAATAGCTAAAAAGTTATTTTCCACATGTGAGCACACTTCCTTTTACTGATCAGATCTGATTTTACCTTGCTGGACAATCCCTTGAGTCACTCATCACTGACTGACAATGGAGGACTTGGGCTGCTTGGCAGTGCAGGGTCTCCCTCAGCAGGGACAGAGGAAAGGCAGCAATGACAGAGACAGGCAAGGCAATGAGACAGGAAGAGGAGATGAAAGAGGAAGAAATGAACATTTCAAAAATGAAGAGATACGAATAAAGGCTCTCAGATGGGACATAGAAACACCAGTGGTGAAAGCTTTCTTTGAAACTATTTTACAAATTAAACAAGTCTGGTCCTTTCTGTGCCCATTTCCAAGAACATTGAAAAGTTCCACAACTGTTGAAATAATCTCACAGAAAAGGTATGGTCAGAATTCTGTTTTTTTCCTTTTAAATAAAAAAGAGTGTTCGAAAAACAACCCCAAAACCCCAACCAGCAAATACCCAAACAAAATAAGCAGCTCAATTCCCCTTTGGCCATGTTCTTAGACCTCCAAGAAACCAATGTCAAACTAAATAGATGTGACACAGCTGATTATCCTGAGCTCTAATTGAATTAGAAGCCATGACTTTAGAGCTGCTTGTTCCAAATCCCAATATTCCCTGCCTGGCAGAGGGTGATTTACTGGTGCAGCAGGACACAGTGAGCTCATGGGGGTGTGAGTGGGTAGGGTGGGCTACCGACCTTCCAGGCTGTGGTGGCCAAGTGACATCTCAGGTGTGCAGGTGGGTGCTGCTGGTGCCCGAGGACAAATTGCAGAGCCACAGGCAAGTGCCCTCAGGCACTGAATTAAGTGAAACAGAGGGGGAACTCATGACACAAATGGCTGCGTTTGTCTCCATCCTCAGATAAATCTGTTCTCTGCTTTTCCTCACTGCAGGCAGAGGCAGTGCAGCAGCTGCCTGAAAGGAAATTTACTGGACAATTAAAAGTGCTGACTTTCAAGCAGCGCTCTCGAGGTGGAGTTGAAAATTATTGGGTGTGAAATGCAAATAGATTTAACAGTTTTACTGCTATTTATATGACGTTCACCCATTCCCAGCTATTTTCCTCCCTTTTTTTTCCCCTCTGATTTTAAACGGTACCAACTCTCACAGGTTTTAACAACCTCAGACACAGGCAGTATAACCTGGAGCACCCTGCAAGGCTCAACAAACCCAGATCAGTGGTGTGTGCTGTGAGGGAGGGTGGGGGAGAGTAAAGCCTATCCCACTCCCTAACAAAATATTAATTTAGAATTAAGCTGGTGATTACATTCAGCTTTGGGTCTGCCCCACAATCCTCTGAGGCAGTTCTTACTCAATTAGCTTTTGGCCAGTACCCAACAAACCTCCTACTTCAATAATCACAAACTGACCCAACTAGCTGGTCTCCAGCTCTAGGAATATCTTCCCTGAGGAGGGATATGGGAAACCCACAGTGTGCAGTGGGTCAGGTCCCAGAGAAATTTTGTTCCCATGGGCATTTCCATGGAGCACTTATTTTCCCTGATGTTCCCCTGAGGTTCATTGTGATCTATCAGGGCTGGGATGGAGTTTTCATGAGGTGTAATTCCCTGCCTGGTACATTAAATTAATGACCAAAACACAGTCCATGGCTTAATTAAAGATCAACTGTTAAGATCAGTAAAGCAAGATAGTCTCAGGTTGGCCAGGCAGGGCCCTGGAAGAATTGCAAAGGAATGGAAAACAGTGGGAGAAGCAAAGTGAAGCAACCCCTCCAGAGCCTCCAGCACTTAGAATCAGGAATTTCATGGCTTTTGGCTCAGCAGCTTCTTAATCAAGTGCAAGTATCTATTGTTCCTGTCTGACTCCTCCTGGATTTCACTTAATAAAAGGTGCCACTGAAATGTTTCCTACAGAGAAGTATTTTCTGAGCTATTTGTAATGGACCTCTTATATCCATAATATCTGGTGCTGCAAGATTTGCCACTGCCGGGGAGAGATATTTGCTTCTCAGACATTTTAGGTGGTTGTGTGAGGTCTACTGTACCGAAACAACTCTATCTCAACCTCATTTAGAGCTAAATGTACACATTTGTTGTTTATACTACTGTTTCTTTCTGTGCTTATGACCTTCATTATCTTCTGCAAAGGGGATCAACAACCTCCCCTCCCAGACTCTCCATCCCTGTCTCATCTGGGAAATAATATTTGTTGCTGTTTAAACATTCCCACAGCTGAATTCCACCCTCACGTTTGTGGTACAGTATGTGTCATTGCCATGTTCAGGTAGGCACAAACATCCGTCCATCCAGCTGGCCACTGGCATGTCACCCTGCGGCCCCAGCTCTGCACAACGAGCTCTAACCAAGAGATTTACCTGCATCAGAGTCTGCACAAAATTCACCCATTTGCCTCCCTCTTCATGGAGAACTGTACTCATTTTTCTGGATTTCTTTGCCATCTCTCTTTGAATGTATCCCTTGTGGGAAAGATTTGGCAGACAAGTGTTTAAGTAGAACCATAAATTTGATTTGTCTTGATTAAATCTCCCCAAAGGTCTCCCATACCACCATACCTCCTCTGCCCTAAATGTCCCCCAGCTATGAGGACATGAAATACTTTCACAGGTTTTACAACATAACTGAACCAAAAGCAAGGTGCAAGAAAGACACTGTGTCTTTTTCTCTTTACAGTTATGTCAAAGTGCCTGTCTCCTCCTCCCATCCTTCCCCCAGTGATTTGAACCAAAACTCTGTGTTTACAGCTGCAATTTCAAAGATCTATTCAGGTTTTTCCTCTATTTCTACTACAGAAATTAAATCTGATGTGGGCAGAGCACAGCAGTGTCTTGAATGTAAATGCCTTTCCCTCCACCTCCCGTTACAGAGCTAATACTCCTGTAACTCACCCATCAAGAAAGCTCCCCCAAGATCCTTCCCTGCCATCCAATAAATAATAATAATAACCAATCTATCAACTCATATGTCTGCAAGCTGGCAGTGATTTATTTTTTTGGCTCTTGCATTTCAAATAACTGAAAATATTCAAAGGAGTAATGAAAAAAAATCTCACTTTTAATTTTGAACTGAATTTTGCCAACCTGGAAAGCCTTTATTAATGATTTTCTGATGAACATATACTCACTGGGTCTCCCCTTGGCAGCTACATTTTGATTAAATCTCTTTATATCTGTATATCACATATGCAAATGTAATTATAATCACTTGGGGGGTGAACAGTAGAAATTTGGGGACTCACTCATATACCTTTGTCCTAAAAGCCACTGTGCTCCTGTTACGAATACACAGGATAGGTCAGTGAAAACTGCTCATGCCAAGGGGATTTTGCTGCTGGTGCAGGGCAGAGAAGGCTGCTCAGAGGCCCTTTTATCATGAGTTATCCGGGATTCCCCAGCTGGAAGTGTCCGTGCTTGCAGGGGCAGCCCGGCAGCAGCAGGAGCTCGGCTCCGCTCGAGGCGTGGGCTCTGCTCCCAGCCCTGGGCCAGCACTGCAGGGACTGGAGATGCTGCAGAGAGCCCAGGGAGGCTCCAGCATGATCCGAGGGATGGAGCAGCTCTGCTGGGAGGAAAGGCTGGGAGAATTTTAGGATTGTTTAGTCTGGAAAAGAGAAGCTTTGGGGTGACCTAACCGAGGCCTTTCTGTACTGGAAGAAGCCTGCAAGAAACAGGGAGAGAGACTTTTACAAGAGCTTGGAGTGCCAGGAAAACAGGGAATGGCTTCACACTAACAGAGAGTAGGTTTAGATGGAATATTGGGAAGGAATCATCCCCTGTGAGGGTGAGCAAACCCTGGCCCAGGGTGCCCAGAGCAGCTGGGGCTGCCCCTGGATCCCTGGCAGTGCCAAGGCCAGGCTGGACACTGGGGCTGGGAGCAGCCTGGGACAGTGGGAAGTGTCCCTGCCATGGCAGGGATGGAATGAAATGGGTTTTAAGGTTCCATCCAACTCCAGCTGTTCTGGGATTCTCTGGGTGTTCATGCTGTGTGGCTCTTTTGCTCAGGAGCTGCCAGCCTCAAAAGCCAATGCTCTAAAGGTCTGGCGTTCCCAGACGGAGAGAAAACGCCTGTTCAGGAAACCTGGCTGAAGGTAGTGGCCTCTCCATCAAGAAATAAGGATTAAATTAAGTGCTTCCTGCATGCAGTGGAATACTTGGACACCACACAGGATTTCTTGGCATGTGTTGGGTACTGCTGGGTGCAGCTCCCAAAACTCAGGGCTCCCTGAGACTGGTGCAAGCCCTGCATTCCCAGCCTGGCTTCAGAGCTGCCTAGGCAGGATGGCCACAGCTCCGTGCAGACCCAGGAGCCCTGTGCCTGCCCCTCACACTCCATGGAAAGACTCTGCACATCTGTTACCCCGTGCCAGACAGGATATAGTGGACAGTCAAGGGGTGGGACAGCTGAGTTGGGATTTGGTGAAAATAACGTCAATAGGGACAGAGAGAGCAGTGGTGAGAGCAATGCTCTGATTCTCAAATGCTCTCTTAGCTGCTGCTTGTGAAGGGACAGTGGGGTCTCTTTGTTGTAATGTGGAAATGTGAGAACCCCAAATCTATTTTGGTATGTCCTGAACAGAGCTGCAGCTCCCAAATCCCTAAATAAGTGGAGGGAAACCTGAAGATTGTCTGAAATCACAGGATAGGCAGCATAAATTAATGCCAAGGATTTCTCCTGTACACCATGGTACCTCTGGATTCATTCCATGGGCTCTTGTGGTGGAACAAAGCCAGTGCAAATGAAAAGAGAGTTGGGCTCTTCATAAATACACATAAATGTGTGTATATAAATATGTTAATGACTGTATATTATTATTTTGCTGTGAAACAGTGGTCTTTAATTCCTTGCCTCTGTTCCCTAGCCTCCCAACCAGCACAGCTAGATTGTAACAGATCCCACACTGGATTCTTGGTGGAAAGAAAAAAAATCAAGGTCTTTATCTTTTCCTGTTTTGCTTTTCCCAGAAAGAACCATTCAAACATAACATCATGTTTGGATTGCATGCAATTTTGTATTAACCAGAACTAATTAATACAAACCTCAGGTCATGGTCCAAGTAGGGTAGAAAGTAAAAGAAAGGAAAGACAGAGCAGGGCTAAAGGGTTGCCTGGGGCATGGGATTTCACAGCTGCTGAAATTCCAAAGTGGGAATCTGTACCATAGGGTGCAGGATACCATATTTTTTCCATTTTATTTCAATAGATGGAATTTTAAAAGATTTTGTTTCAAATGTTATGTTGATTCATTTCATTTTGACTTTTATATTAAAACACTAATTGCATTACGTATAAATGTTGACATTCTATTAATATATTAATACATTAATATTTTGGGATAATGTAACAGTCAATGCAAAATGAATGGAAATAACAGTGCACTTATCAGATGTGAGAATCCAAAGGAAACTGAAACTTCTTGTGGCCTCAGACATTTTCACAATTTGTTTCTGCCTCTTATTTCATTTGCTCTTCCCACTTTGGATCAGCTTAAACTACCTCAGAAGGAGCTGCAAGGAATAAAAATCTTGCAGGTTGTACTGGTTCCCACACAGCCTCCCATATCATGATTCGTGACAGAATTTGGCTGTAGTGAAGTACCCACTAACACTTATTTTTTATGAATATCTAAAGTTGGTCTGAAAGAGGGTCCCTTTCATCACATGGAAAATGTACGCACATTTTCCCTAAATTTTTAAACAGAACTAAAAAGAAAAAATGTATTTTGGCCTCTTGGTTTTCCAAAAACAATTTTTTTTTTTTTGTCATTTGAATCCTTGAATTCCTTGCCAAAACCCCAAAGCTTTTGGATTTTTGTTCAGAAAATAAAACAATTGAGTTTTGAGGTATTTTTTTGGCACAAAAGCAACATTTGGAGGTGAGCAGATGCTTTCTGTTGAAAAATGTCATCTTGTCAAAAGCACAATCTCCCTTCTCAAAGGATATTCATGCCAGAAAATATTCCCTCAGCTCTTGTTAGCATCCCTCATCCTCTCCCAGGGAGAGCGACACCGTGACTGCTTTTTAACAAGGTAAGCTTTCCAAGAATAGTTACTGAGGAATCAGGAATTTCTGATCATATCAGAGCTTGGTACACAGGATTACAAAAGGAGCCAGTCTCATATTCCAAACCACGGGATCCACCTCTAATATGGCTCACTCTTAATAAAGTGATTCCACATTCCAAGGCAGTTCCTCTCTTATATAAATATATATTTCCTTGGCGGGACCTTGTGGCTGCTTTAAGAAGCTGGAAGACATCAGAGCATCGCATTCCAAGCTTGGCATTGAGCAAGAAGCCACCAAATTAAATCAAAGTGCTTCTTTCTGGCAGGCAGAGCAAGTGTAATGAGAATTCCAGCCTTGATCCTCTGCCAGGGGTAGGCAGCAAATCGAGTGCATGCCTACCACTCCCAAAGCCTGGTCCCTCTGTCTTCCCAGGATGCCAGCTACCAGGAGTACAAAAGATGCAAACAGCCTGCCAGACACAGCAAACCAAAGTGCTCCCTTCATTAAGAGGAGTTTATTACTCTCTTCCAGCTCCACCCATGAGCAAATCCACCCTGCTCCATCATGTTGGGACTAATGAAGGGAGGTTGCTCATGGTGAGCTTGGCATTCCCAGAAAGCTTTGGAGATGTCTTCCCTACCCAGGACCTAACTGGATTACTCCCCCAAAAAGATGCACATTCTTTCCAATTGCAAGTTACAAGGTCTCCACAGTTCTAAAGCCAAAATCCAGTGGGGCTGGATGGAGAACCAAGAAACATCACCAGGAGGAGACCCAGTTTGGAGAGAAGGCAGGTTCACGGGGCTGCCTTACTTTCCCTCAGTCACAAAGGTCTGAGTAAAATCAGTTATCAAGAGGAAGTGAAGCTGCCTTTCTCCAAAGAAAAATGGTTTTAGTGTGGCATTTTCAGCTAAGCTGGAGCTCTGGGACTGTGTCAGACCATGTGCTGTGCCCACCCAGGCAGCTCCCACTGTGAGAGATGCAGGGCCTGGCCACTTGGACAATACAGAGCCTCAAATGTCACCCAACCCCCAGGACAGAGGCATCACACAGTCACAAACATTAAGTGGGGAATTTGTGTTGGAGAGCAATATTCAGATCAGCTGCCTTTTGATGTTGGCACGCTGAGAATTCCCATCCCACTGGTGAATCTCCTCCATTCTCTTATCTTCCATCTACATGAAAACAATACCTTCATGACTTGTCCCACCACCTTCTCCTGCCCCGGTCATCTGAGCCTGACCCAGGCCAGCTGATGGGACAGGGGAAAAAAATCTTTAGTTAGATGGAAAAATCACACTTTGCCCTCATACGTTTTGTGCCTCCAGAGCAACTCCTCTGAGGCCTTGGAATTGCTCCAAAGAACAGAAATGAGGCTAAAAAGCCAGCCTTTCCTGCTTGCTTACCCCTGATGTAACTGCAGATAAAGGCTTGGGAATATTGCTACAGTGCTGGATTTGGTGAGGGAGAGGAGAGGGTTTTGAAATGGCTCAGCCCTATTTTCTTAGGGACTGTGGTGAGAACAAGGTTAGATCAACACTGAGTGCTTTTGAAGGTGCCATCCAGCACTGAGCAAGAAAGTGAGGCTTTGAAAATGCTGAACAAAAAAAGGAACATTTGAGATTTGTATTTGAAAGTTGGAGGAGCAGCATATCCCGATTAGTGAACACCCCCTTTAGGAAACACCAGCAGCTGTCTTATCTATACATTTAATACAAGAAATGTGGCCATTAAATAATTAATGTCTATAAGTGCCTAGCTATGAAAATGCAAAATTAAATATTAAATAGAGCTGGTACTAAATGGAAAGACTTCAGAAAGGGAACAAATGAGAGCCATGTCATTCGCTATTCCCAGGAAACAGCCCCAAGGATCTGGAGCAGAATGAATCCAGGTGGATGAATATGAAGTGCTTGGGAGCAGAAGCAAAGGTGGGTCACCGATATTGTTGTCAGCAGCCCTGACCCCTCACAAAGTGAGGAGATAAATCCCTCCCAGCCTTGCTACCTGTGCCAATTTCAGCCCAAATTTCATTGAGGCACAGCAGAGCACCTTCTGAGCCACAAGGCCTGCAGCTGAATATGAATAATGAAGAGTGCAACTCATGGAGATAACAGCGCTGACTGAGAAGTACGTTCAGTCTCCCTTCCTGTCCCTTCAGGAGATTCTGATCCACTCCTGATGGAGAGGATGCTTTGGAGTCACCCGAGCCATTTCTCTTATCACTGCTGGCAAGAGTTGAGGTTACCATCTCTGTCAAGACTAAGGCAGCCCAAGCAGGATGTTGATATGGCTATCAGGAGTATTCAGTGGAATAAACACTTTGGAAGTGAAGTTAAACCTCAGTTTAACCCAGTCCAGAACTCAAACTAATGGCTGTTAGAAACTAAGGTGAAATTACTGTGGGTTACAGACAACCACATTCTGCCTTCTCCAGGCGCTTTATATCTTTGTCTGGAAGAAGCAGCAGTTTCAGGAAGATTAATTTTTTCAGGCTTTCCTGGACATTCCTCCAGAGGTTTTCATGGGGGGTGGGGGTGGGGAGGAGACACCTGTGTTTCTGCTTTTCGAGGTATCCTGATTGGAGCAGATGTGCTGTGTTCCCAGCCAGTCTGATGACTAGCAAGACACAGATGCTGTGTCGTGAGGTAGATCCAACACTTCTGGTGAATGCTGGCCTCACCACAAGTGCCTGTCCACCTCCAGAAGGGTTGGATAGGAGCACCACAGCTCACAGCTGCCTGGGAAACCCTCAGCAAATGAGCAGCAGTTCTGGGTACTGGCAGACAGAGGGAAAACACCAGGTTTGACACCTCTGCTCCCATGCCTAAACTCCTCTCTGTGGTCTACAAAGTGCTGCTTCATGGTACAGAAATTCCTATCCTACCATATGGACTTTGGTTTCCACCTGTGCATTGGAATACTCCATGGTGAGACTGCCCTGCCATTCTCTGCCCCAAAGAATTGTCACCACTAGCAAGCAAATGCAGATACATAGGAGAAGAAGCTTGTAAAACAGGGAGGTTTTGGCTTTTATGTGGGACAGCTTTTTCCAGCCAGCTGAGGAGCTGATTAACACATTTGATTTTCAGGGAAAAGTAAAGACATTATGTTGACCATGAGCAGAAGGGATCTGGCCTAGACCAGATCTAGGTCCAGGGCAGCTCTCCCTCACTTGGGTTTTATCGTCCAATTCAACACATCAAAAAGTGCTTCCTTAAAAATCAGATGAGACTCTCATCTGACTCATTTCATAACATGGGGCCACATTTACAGCTGGCTGAAATGTTCGCAAGCCCTACCCAGCAAACTTACAACCAGCTCAGATATGCCCTGTGCAGCTTGAAAATGGGAATCTCCTTCACATAATGCCCTCCAAATTCTCACTATGAGGAAAGTTGGAATGCTCTCAATCATCCCCAGCCAACAGTATATTCAGTATTTTCTGTATTTATTTCCAATTCCAGGATTAAACAAACAACTCCAGTCCTGTGACGTCCATACAATTAAATGTATCATTTTCCCATCAAATGCCTGGCTGTGCCAAGCTGAGCAGCTCAGATCCCTTTGCCATATGGAATGAATCTGCCTGCACAAGACTCAAACGTGACAATTAGAAATAGGATGTATTTCCCCTCAGTCCCCCACAAGCAGCAAAGAAGTCTGGAAGCCTTTAGTAGGGCTGGGAGGATTTTGCTGTATTAGCAGAACTAAAGGTAAACTGGAGCTCAACCAGGAGCTGCAGCTGATTGCCCTCATGGGAGGTGGTGTGAGGGACCCAAGAGTGGAAGCTCTTGCCCATTAAGTCTTCCTGTCTTAAGCAGGATCAATGGTCTTGTGAGCTCCAGGGTAGCTCCCAGGATTCTGCTTAGGACCCTGCCAGGACCCTCCAGCCACATCCTGGTAGAAAGATTCAAAGTTTGAGAAATTGCAGAGTGGGCAGTCCCCATGGCCATTCAACTGGTGATTTCCACCAGTTTCATCTAAGCACCTGTTAGAGATGAAGTGAATCCTGATCCTTTTAAAATCCTAAATCCTTCTCCCGTGAGAACTCCAGTTCAAAGCTATCTAATACACAATTCCCAAAAGGCAATGGAAGGTACCATCCTCTGCTCCCTGTCCCCTTTACTGAAGCAGGAAGTGCTCTCTAAAACAGCACCATGAAGGTTTAGCTGCAGAGGAAGTGCTTGGCACTCTGCAAAGCGCACACAGAGACTTCCCTATTCCCAGAGTTACTGCAGGCCCCACTTGTCTCATGCCCATCTTCCAGCTGGTGATCTCTGGGGAAAACAGGACACTGCTCTGCAGGACAGGCTGTGCTGCCAGGGCTGAGCATGGCAGTTCCTTTCACAGCCATGGATATTACAGAGGAATTAAACCTCTGCACTTGCTGAACCACATCTGACCTCTTTTGCAGCCTCCTGAGATTACCTTGATCTTCTTCATGTTCCCACTGCTCCCAAGGTTAGGTTACACCCTTAGTTCTGGACTCTGTTTTAAGTCTGCCATGAATACCAGTGTCAGATCTCCACACAGCTATCTCAGGAATGTGGCCAGGCTGATCTCCATGCTTACTCAAGGTGACATTGATTCATTCTCCCTCTCACTGCCCCGATTACATTTTGAGAATGTGCTTCATAACAACCTTGCTCATCCTCCACCACCACTCAGCTCCCATCCCTGACCTCCACCTTTGTCAGCCCCTGCTCTGGGATTTAGGATTTTCTCACTGACAGAACATGCAGCCAGAGGCACTTGGAGTTTGGGAATAGGCAGAGAAATTACATTTAGAGACATATTCAAAGTCAGGATTTGAACTGAGGTTCTGTGCCTACACTCCAATTATTTCCTTCTCACACACCAAGCCGCAACCGGGCATAGCTCCAGGGAAGGCAGAAGAGCAGAAATGGGAGGACCATCCCCAGATTCAGAGCCCAAGAGCCATCCAAAGGGGAGCATTTGCATCTAAAGTGATTTGCAAGAAATTGCTTCCTGTGCCAGTCCCCTCATATGGGACTACAGGCAGCTCATGGCCTGGACCCACAGCACCTGGTGAATGTCTGTGCTCAAGGCACTGCTGAAAAGAGACACCTCTGCTGAACCACTGAGGTGATCTATTTACACTGTGTGGCTGAAAGGTGTTTAGGCAAAAGACAAAGGTTTATAAAACTCCCAGGTCTTTGTTTTTCCCCAGTTTCAGGGGAGAGCTTAAATAAAGGATTCTGCTTTGGAGAAACTAAAAACAGCAAGGGAAAAAAAATAGACAGATAGACATCTGGAGGGCTGAACAAAGCCCTCTCCTCAGGCTGACCTAGTTACAGTGTTAGGGAAGGGCTTTGCAATCCTGTTCAACAGGAGGAACAAGCAGCTGAGGGCTGAATTCAGCCTCGGAGTAAACAAACAAAGCTCTCACCACAGCAGCCCTGCACTTTACCACCAGGTCTCCATCTGGTCATGGTCACCAAGAGCTGCAAACCCTCTATCCATCATGGAAATGGCAGCTTGGAACAAGTGCCCCTGCCCAGTGACGCCAGGAGGTCCCAGATAAACCATGGCTGGTTTATATGGCATCCCCAGGGCTGACTGATGTGCTCACAGATGGCAGCTCTCCCCAGCACAGCCCCATGGCTTCTTCTGAGACTCCTGTGCTCCAGCAATAGTGAGGACAAAGACCCGGGCAGTGGGTGAGACAAGGGAGTCAGCCACAGCAGCCCTGCTTCCTCCTGCTCCGCATGTGGCCCTGCAGACACAAGTCCTATGAAGGGGACACATCACACCATGGCCGGGTCAAGTCAAAGAAATGACTTTTTACATAAGCAGATAGTGATAGGACAAGGGAGGATGATTTTAAATGAGAAGAGATTTAGATTTACTCAGAGGGTGGGCAGGCCCTGGTACAGGCTGCCCAGAGCAGATGTGGCTGCCCCTGGATCCCTGTCAGTGTCCAAGCCAGTCTGGACAGGGTTTGGAGCAACCAGGGACAGTGGAAGGTGTCCCTGCCTGTGGCAGTGGGGTGGAATGAGAGGACCTTTAAGGTCCCTCCGACCTTAACCACTCTGGGATTCTGTGATTCTATGAGATCAACTGAAAATCCGATTCACTGCCTCTGTTCTCCCAAACGCTGGCAAAAGCAACACCTTTCACACCTTCAGGCAAAGAAATTGTTGGAACATAGGCAGGTTTTATGCAAATCAAAATTATTTTTCAAGTTTAAAGGATAGGAACTCTAAGTGATGCCCACAGGATTTTCTTTGCAGGTTGAAGTCCATCCACAGGCTGCCCTGGCAGAGCTGGGACAAAGTGCAGGTTTGATTAGACACTGCCAAACACAGCCACAGGGGTTTTTTCATAGTCAACTTCATCTCTTTCAACTTGCTAATAACCTTTTACCAAAACTGATTTCAATTTAAAATCATGTTATTTATAGTAAAGATGCTATTTATTAATGATTATTATTACAAGATGTTATTCATGCTACTTAGGGTAAAAGCCTAAATGTTTCCTGAGATCTGGTTTCTGTTCACTTAAGAAAGGCTTCTGAAAGGCAACATTTTGTAAAGCAAGTTGCTCGAGGTATTTTGGCACGAACCCTTCCAGTTGTGCACAGGAGGGCAACACAGGCAAACACAGTAGTGAGATAAACAACAAGGATGTTTTGGAAACATGTGGTTCTATATCAGTGTTTTGGCTGTCATGCTGATTCAGACTTGAGTTGTGCATTTCTTGCCCAACCCAGAACAACAGAGGAAAAACTATCTCTGACAAAACAGGGTCAGAGGGATGAATTTCTGAACTGAAAAAATTAAGCCAAAGAGAAGCCTTCAGGGTGACACTGCTGGACCCAGATAAAGGGTCAAAGAGGAGGAAGCCTGTTGGTCACAAACAAAACAAGCCCCAGCGTCCCTCTCAGGGAGACCTTGCAGAGTTGCCACCTCCCAGGTCAGTGTCCTTCAATTCATGACCAGGACAATTTGTACTCTTAATTTTGCTGCAAGGGATGTGCACTCTGGACTGACAAGAAACCCAGTGTTTGCTGTAGTAGCCTCCCCTTCATGATAAAAGCTGCCCTTGGGACAGTCCCATCGATCTGCTAAACAGCCAGACCTCCTGTGAGTCCTCAGCAGAGCCCCAAAACCAATTTATTTCTTATTAGGTCTTAAGACAGCTCACAATATGCCAGTAGACTCCAGCACATCGTGCCAGACCAAACCCATATTTCTGTTTCTAACTTCAGCACCTCCCTCCCCCAAAAACTGCTCAATTTTTCTTCATTATAAGCACAACAAAGACTGACCTAATAAAAGTAAAGGCTGAGGAGGAAAGGCAGGAATTGTCTTCAGATCTGAACACTGAAATATTTCATGCTCCCTCAGGCGTCTTCGAGCTCTCCAAACCTTGTCAAGATGTGGTGTTATTTGGGTCTTGCTTTGCAGCAGGGCCCTAGAATATTCCAATTTTAAGCAAACAAAGAAAGAAAACCTCCAAAATCCCAGTTCCTCATTGCCTCAAACCAAAAATGGATTCTCTCTGTTTTAACAAAACCTCATCACTGTAAATGAGAAATGCAAGTTTGGGAAGAAAATGTGCGGCCTGCTGATAAGATTTGTTTGTTTTTTCTGTAATAAAACAAGCCAACAAGGCTGGATTGAAACTTTCCAAACTACTTCTATTTTCCTCAAGTGCTAAACTTCAGATTGCATCCACACAGTTTGTAACCCTCCATTTGAAAAGCCACAGATTGTTTGCCAAGGATGGCCTAGAGCTGTGCTCAAGTGCCTCCCTCCATTATCCACATCCCATGCACCCTACAGAGCATAAATATGCCTATTTAGAGTCTGTGTCTAAATATGTACATTTATTAAAAAAATTATAATAATTGATGTCTAAATAGACAACAGACCTGATGATGAGGCTAACTTTGTCTGCATGCACGGGGTCTGAGGTAGAAGTGTTCTCATCCATCTCAAGCTTAAGCACATGGAAACAAGAACAAGACAAGGGAATAGCAGATGTCAAACTTTACAACAATTTCTGTTGATGTTCAGCCCCTTTCTTCTACTGCTTGTGAACATGGTGTCCACCACCCAAACCCACCTGGAGACCTCACAGCACTTCCCAGTGTCTGAAGGGATTACAAGGAAGATTGAGCTGGACTCCTCACCAGGAACTGGGATGTCAGAACAAGGGGGAATGGCTCCAAACTGACAGAGAGGAGGTTTAAATCAGAGGAAGGAATGTGAGGAAGGAATTCCTCCCTGAGAGGGTGGAGAAACCCTGGCACACGTACTTAGAGAAGCTGGGGCTGCCCCTGGATCCTTGGCAGTGTCCAAGGCCAGGTTGGATATTGGGGCTGGGAGCATCCTGGGACAGTGGGAGGTATCCCTGCTGTAATCAGATGGACTTTAAAGTCCATTCCAACCCAAATCATTCCATGATTCTATTTTTCTGTGAACCCAGGGCAGCCCCAGGAAATGCCACCCACGAGGCAGCTGTCCCAGGTGGAGCCGTGTCCCAGCCATGCTTGGCTTCGAGGGTCACTGAAAGGAAGGCCCTTTTTGTGCTGGTGATGAAGAGCAGCTTGTCCTTGCTCAGCACAGGCCGTGCCTCCCACTGCCCCAGCAAAAGTGGCCCAGAGTGCCCAGAGCTGATAAAGACACTCTGTGCAGTCCAAACAAAGGTGGCTCTGGGGGCAACAGGTTGCAAAAAGCTGGTTTTCCCTTCGGAGTGAGCCCATGTAAAAGAAGAGCCAGGCTTGTTTCAGGCCAAGTGGAAACTTGTATAAAGATCCTTTCTCCATGCCCACTGGGATGCTAAAAGCTTATAGCAACCTTGCCAAACAAAGAGCAGCAGTGAGAATGGAGTGTTCCAGGCAGAGGAGTGCCCACTGCTAGGAAGTGAATCAGCACTGATCAAAGGGAAAAGGTCAGCCTTGAAGGCTGTAAAAGTCAGCCCCAGTTCCCCTCCAGCAGCCAGGACAGGTTGCACTGGGAGTCAGCAGGGAATTTTCTACTGGAATTGTTTTTATCAGATAGAAAATTACATTATTACAAAGTAAAACTGTGTAATGAGAAGCACTCTTTCTTTTTTTTTTTTTTTTCCCAAACGAAAATGAAATGAAAATGAAATGAAAAATGAAATATTTCATTGGGCAAATCAAAATGAAATATTTCCTTTTGGACAAGTTTAAGCCAAGAAAGAATATGTCATTTTGTTGGAGTTACTTGAAATATTCTATTTTAAAATGACACTCTAAAAACATAATGGTCCTCCTCCCACATGCACCTATTTTCAACCCAGGACTGATCCCTTTGGAAAACTACTTCTCCCATCAAAAACCTTTCCCAGCAACATCAGTACCACAAGCTTAGAGAGCCCTTTCACGCCACAATGTTTGAACAAACATCCCCCAAACTCAGCACAGCAAAGCAGAAAAAACATGACTTGCAGTATCTCCCACCCCCTGAAGCAGTCTCTTCAGCTATATCTAATGTTGCTTTAAAAAGTCTTTCAGCTCCATTAATAATCTAAACAGATACTGGGGGTCTAATTAGAAGGCTAATTGGAGAACATGGTTAGGCATCTACTCAGGCAAGAATATTTTATCAGTGGAGTGAGCAAAGAATTGTTGTTTGCACCAGAGTTTTATCACTGAATTCTACACAAGATCTCAGCCCCATGTACCGAGCTTTGGCCTAAAGCAGTGTTTGGCCACCACAAGAAATAGCCAGGCTAAGGAAAACCAAACCCTCCACCTTCACCAACGAGGATTTTTTACACACATGCACTAATTTCACATCCTACATACTATTTCAACTTTCCAAACAGCTTTCCAGTTTACATGACGTTGAGATGGGGGGTTAATTTTCTAAGAGTTTCCAGAAGTTTCAATTATGTCATGTATGTGTCACACAAATGTATAGCACAGGAAATAGCTGAATTTCAACACTTAAAATTAAAAATTTTCCAGGGTAGCGTTTCCCTTAGCAGCTTGAAGGAAAACATCCTCTTGTTTCAGTTCTGGAGGCTGGCATTAGATGAGAAATGCTACCACAGACATGAGGTCCTTACAGTGAGGATCTCTCACTTTAGACTCATGCCCATTCCCCCTATCTCTGCGAGCAAATAATTCCATTCAAACCCCAGTTTCTCTGCCTGGGAGGTTGAAATTATGACTATTCTGTAAATGTGTTTGTGGTGTTACCAATACCCAAGTCTGCTCAAAAATTATAATTTCTGTTTCACTGCCTGTTTTGGTAAGTTTAGCCCCAGATTGCCCCCAGACATAATGATGCCTCCTGCTGGTGTCCTCTTGGAACCAGGTGCCCTGCCCAGACTCTAAACCAGGTGCTCTCACAGCAGCAAAGCCCAGGCATGTCCTCAGGGACGCATTTCAGGTCAGGAGGTGGCTCACAGGCAGTAAACATGAATTACCCTTGAAATGAAATTTTTCCATTCCATTTGAGAAATGAAACATTTCAGTAAACCCCGACTGGAAGACACTGGCATGTTTTTCCTGATGGGAATTTGGTTTTTAATCAAAGTCCTGGTTTTGTGGGAAGGATGCTTTTTTCCTGCTGAAACCTTGCAGTAAATCCTTGGCGAGCTTCACTGCTGTTATATCAAGGCCACATTTGACCGATTTTAAAAGATGCCACAGCCTTGGGAACACCACGTGGTATTCACAGCACCACCAGCTCTCCAGCACAGGGTAAAGGCTGACAAGAGCCTGTGAGCCTGGTGTGAAAATCCATCATTTTACTAAATGTGTCTGCCAGCCTATGTTCACTCCTGCTCAGGACATGCTCAGGGGCTCAAAGGGTGAGAGACAGAAGTAGCACAACGCATCTTCATTGTGCAGGCGAGCATATGCCAGCAAATATTCCTATTTTACAACAAAGACATGATTTTTGCACAAAAAGAATCTCTGTTGCAGAAAAAGTGGTGGAAGGTTCACAACTGCCCAGGATGGGTTTTGGCTTTTGGGCAGTGTCAGTCTTCCCTGAGGTGCAGGAACTCGTTTGCACTGGCTCTGTCCCAGCTGTGGGGGTTTGGTGGCCGTTCCCGTGGGCAGCACAGCACAGCTGGTCACTGGCTCACCCTCGCCCACCTTCAGTGCCAGGCACTGACCTCTCCAACTAAGCAAAAGTTTCGGCTCACTTTAGGCAGTAGATTTGAATTAAGAACACCCCATTCCTGGAATCACAGAATATCCTGAGTTGGAAGGCCCCAAAAGGATCATTAAGTCCAGCTCCTGGCATTGCACGTGACACCCCCAAGATTCTCACCATGATGCCTGAGAGGTAATGAGCGCTGTAATCTGTGATTCTTAATTAGCTCTGTAGCTGATGAAGAGTCTCTGAATTTCTCTTTGCATCACTTTGAGATGAGTTTAACCTGTTGCATGGTTTACACTACAGCTTCTATCAAGACCAAGCTTATTGTAGCAATTACTTGTCCTCTGTTACCCCTGAGGGTTTCACATGCCAGGAGTTGGGTTTGGAGTGACTCCCCAGTGCAAACAAGGCCCCGGTATATCTGGAACTCCTGGAAGTGCCTCTAGTTCTTTTGATTTCCAATAAATATTAAATATGAAGCAGATCCTGGGATCCTGTACATATGGTCCAAGAAGGAGAACTGTGCAATGGCACAAGCACATTTCTCAGCCACCTCTCAGCTGTCCAATGGCTTTTTGAAGCCAATAACTATTACACAGCCCTTCCTTCCCCCAAAAGATATTCATCTTTTGGAGCTGAGGGCAATGAGATGAACCAGGAGGCAGCAATTCTGCACCAGCTGGAGGTGCACAGAGCTGGCAAATGAGGCCCATGTGGCTGCCTGGGCAGCAAAACCTCCCAGGACCAAGTTCTTCAAAGGGCTTGGAGTAAGGGCCTTGTGCTCTAGTGTGATTTCTTTCTTGGATTTACACCAACTCTAATTTACTCTGAGCTGGAGGTTACATTGGGCCATCAGGTTGCCACCAAGTGGGGGTTGCCGGTCCCCATCAGAGAACAAAAATTCGGAGAGGCAAAGAGACTTTTGAAAACACTGAAGCTGTTACAGTCTCAGCTGCCTTCCTTGTGCAGGCACTTCTGAAAATCCCACATAATGTGTAATTAGTGTGTGAGCTACATGCCAATGCTCAGCAAGCATGAAACCTTCCTCTGGTGTCTTCTGAGATCCCCAGGTAAAGCCTCAGCCATCACAATGTCACTGGGAAGTATTTATCATTCTAATTTCAGATTTCAAATTGCTGGTTTACCACTGGCAGCACAGACTAACCTTTACCTGAAAGATAAGCTCTGGATTTTGGCTGAAACCGGGGATGGGGAAATGAAGACAGCCTTGTACTCTGTGGCTAGAGATGCACCCATCGTTTTTTACCCTGGGTGGAAAAGCTGAAGAAGAGCAAATTAACACAATCGCATGTTGTCTGTATTTAGGGTTGTGTTGTAGTATTGCAGTATTCAAGCTGTCAACTCTGACCACATAAAGAGAGAGGAAACCGGGAGCAGAGTGTGGTGCCTCCAGCTCTGCTCAATCCAGCACCACAGCTCGAGGGTGGATTCACAAAACAGGCACCAGTTTGTCTCAGTTCAGCCACAGACCTCCCCCATTTAACAGTTCTGGGGTCCAGCAGGACACCTGATGTCCCAGCTGGAGCGTGATGAACCCTGGAGGCGCAGACACCAAACACCACAGCATCAGTCAAGTGTGACTTGGCACCCAGGTTACCTTACGTGTGCAAAGAGCTGATTTGCAATGGAAAAGGGAGAAATGAAGCCACCGAAGTGCTGCCTCCTCTTGCAGCAGCAAATCCCGTGGCTGGTGGATGGCAGGGTCCAGCCGGGGCGATCCTGCGTAGCGACTGGGGAAACACACACACTGTTATTCTCAGTAATAAGATTCCTGTCAACATATAAACCAATTAGGTGCAGCTTTTGTGTTCATAATAAGGCTGGGCAAGATGCTTTCTATGAGCAAGTGCTTTCAAGTGAAAAATAGCTTCTGAAAGAATCTGACAGTTTGCACATGAGGTTTCAGTTTGCTCTGGGTTTGGTTGGGTTTTTTTCCAAATGCAAGTAATGAAAATTCTCACGTTGTTTCAAACCAAGAAACTGTGTCTCAGTTTTCAACAATCTTTCTCTCTCACACGCTCACACACTGCTGCTTTTAGCCTTTTTCCTGTCTCTCTTAATTTTTGTTAATCACAGTAGAAAGATGAAAACAGGAAGAAATGAAAAGCCATATTTGAGAGAAACACACTGAAAACAATTACTTTCTTCATTTTAGTCACATGAGCTTACTTCAAATCAATGTTTTTGTGTGCTTCCATGTATTACCAAGAAAGACCCACATTTTGGGATGGGAAGTATTTAACATCCTAGTTTCATTTTTCAAATTGCTGATTAACATCTGGAAGCACAGAGTAGCCTTTACCTTAAAGACAAACCCTGTATTCTGATTTAAATCAGGAATGTGGAAATGCAGGCACCCTTGTACTCTGCCTGCAGCTACAGGTGCCCCCAAACACTTTTTATCCCAGGTAAAAAAGCTGAAGAAGAGCAAATTAGTCCATAAGTAACTTCTCAGAGAACAATAATAACTCCTAGTTAGCATAAATGGGAGCACCCAACCAAATTTTGGGTTCGGAATTCAAGCACATTGAGGCTGTGTAATTTATATTAAGAAAAAAACCAAAGACATCTCCCAAAATAAGGACCCAGCAGACCTGTCTGAGCTCCTCCTTCCAGGTATAGAAGGTCCTGGAGAGTGACTGGAGTCTTGTTTCAGCCATGCAGCTGCGAAGGTTAATTGTTGTTTGTTAGAGAAAACATGAGAATTACAGATATTGGGAGTCATTCCCATCTCCCTCTAGTGGTCCCCCAGCTCCCCGGAGCCAGGCCCAGGATCTGTGCTGCAGACACAGCTGTGCCTGTGGAGCAGAATCTCGTGGAAAGCAGGAGCCACAGGGGAAGCAGAGCTTGCACCAAGCTGCTTGTCCAGAGCCCTGTTTGCACAGCTTGGAGGTTAAAAAAGCATATCCATTTGGCTGGCGAACAGCGAGATTCTCCTCCGCCCCGGGATGCTGCAGGTGGCCCTAAACCATCACACAGCATCTCGAAAAGACTATGGAGCATAAATCACTGAGCACATCTGAGCCATCTGCTGCTGCAGAGGAGTCAGCAGCAGTGCTGGGTGTAACCACAGCAGCAGCTCTGCCCTGAGCTTTCCCAGGCTGCCCGGGTCCCTGTGGCTACTTGTACAGTGCAGAACCAACAGGAAAAGAAGACAAGGATGGGGTGGGAAATCACCTTCAGAAAAATGTGTGCTTTTTACACAGGGACCACAGGAGAACTCTTTTGTAATCGAAGGCAAATCACACCCCGGCACCTGCAATCCCCTTCCAATAGTTGTATAAGTTGCAGAGACGCATTTGGTGTGGAAATGTGGTTTGGTTTAGAGCTGAATCAGTTTAAGGAGGGAACTGGCAGGAATGCCTTGCACAAGTATTCACCCTGCAGAGTGACACCGGCACCCGGCGGGGTCTGTGTGTTCCCTCCTGGGCCCACCTGTCACAGCTGAAGAGGTTTTGTTCCACCTTCCAGAACAAAAAACTTGGGGGGAACGAGATATGAAACCTACCCAAATGTTTATAGGAAAGGAAAACCCTCCCATCACAAGAAATAGCAAAGCTCACCACGTGCAAAAGTGATTTTCAGAAACACTGAAATCCAAACAAGTGGAATCCAGTTCCCTCTTCATAAAACAACAGTGAGGAAAGAGATGGAATAGTAACAGCACAGGAGAGCAAGAGGAGACAGAGCACTTGGGATCATGCTTGATGTTTGGAGACAGAAGTGTCTTCAGACAGAAAGTAGCCCTGCAACTTGTGGGACTATGGATAATTCTGCAAAGCAGCCCTGTACCTGTAGCCTTTGCCTCCTATCACAGGAGGAGCCTAACAAGCATCATTCAGGCTGGAAATTCAGAGTATCCCTCTACGCAGGACCAGTAAAGCACAACCAAACACAACAATTCTTGCTCAGACTCATCACAGCAAGACTTTTTCTGGTTTGTGTGAAGAAAGAGGAGGTGGAGGGGACGGACAAGGGGCTCAGAGCAGTATGTACCTATGCATGTGAACAAATAGATTCCAATTTAAAAAAAGGATCAGTAAAGGTCTGTTCAGTGTGAATGACCTAGGGAATTCCCAAGGGCTACTTTGAAATTCAAAGTGTTGTGTTTTGAAATGGACACAGATCTTGGCGGGAAGTGGGGGAGCAGACAGTAATGGTTTAATAGACTGTGGAATGGCTATAAAAAAAGAAAGGGGGGGGGGAAGAAAAAGCAGATGGCAGCCCCTTTGCAGGAGCCATAAAATTTCATGGTGTATTTTCTATCCATGGCTTCACTGTAATTCAAGCCCTGGGGGCCAACTTTCTCTGGCAGTGGTTACTGAGGGGCCTTGGAGGGCAGAAGTAACAAAGGGTGGACACTGCTTGGGTGCACTGACCAAATACTCCCTCCTGGGCTAGATCAGGAAACAGAAAAGAAATCATTTCAGAGAAAGATCTAGGAGACTTCCCAATCACAGCCTCAAAATTCCAGGTCAGGGACATAGAAACAAAAACCCCAAAAGTTCCAGGAAGCAGAATTGGAAAAGGGGATCTTCACATCTACAGACAGAAAATAAAGATCAAAGGAGATCTACTATCCCTCAACAGAGACCTCATCTTGCATGGAAAAATATTTTGATTTCTACAGCTGTGTCCTGCCTTGGTCACTGGGCTGTGGGGAAGGGCACATGGTCGGGGCAGGACTGTGTCTGTGTTCAAGTCAAACCTCTCAAACCTCCACTTGAACCATATTTAAGCACTCAGAGGGTGGGTTGGGTTCGAAGGGACCTCAGAGCTCATCTCATTCCAAACTCCTGCCCTGGGCAGGGACACCTTCTACTAGAACAGGTTGCCCATCCAGACACTTGTCTCTAACTTTGGTCTAACCAAGGCCCAGCTCAAGATCACATCTAGATTTGGGTTTGGTTTATTACCATAAAATTTGAACTGAGATCCCAGACGTGAATGCAAATGAAACAGAGCTGCAGAGGTTAACATGTACTGGTTTCAGTTCCGTGCCTCAGTACAAGAGAGTATCTTGATCTCAGGCAAAGCTGAGAGAATCTTGATCTGCTGGCAAAGCTGCCTCCAGCTAGGGTGTCCAGCACAGGGAGGAGCTGGAGCTGCTGGGGGCAGTCCAGACAAGGCACCAGGATGATCAGAGAGATGGAGCAGCTCTGCTGTGAGGAAAGGCTGAGAATACTGGGATTGTTCAACCTGGAGAAGAGAAGGTTTTAGTTGTGGCCTTCCAGCACCTGAAGGGAACCAACAGGAAAGATGGAGAGAGACTGTTTATAAGGGTCTGGAGTGCCAGGATAAGGGGGAAAAGCTTCATGCTGACAGAGGGTAGGTTTAGATGGGTATTGGGAAGGAATTGTCCCCTGTGAGGCTGGGGAAGCCCTGGCACAGGTGCCCAGAGCAGTTGTGGCTGCCCCTGGATCCCTGGCAGTGTCCAAGGCTGGGTTGGACAGATGCTGGGAGCAGCCTGGGACAGTGGAAGGTCCCAGCCCATTGCAGGAGAGTGGAAGGAAATGATATTTGGGGTCCCTCCCAACCCAAACCATTCTGTGATTCTGATACCCCCTCACAGGTACCCTGGCCTGGTGTCACTCAGTCACCATTGAGGTACAGGAGAACATCACCAATCTCAGATCTGTAACAGACCTGCTGCCACTTCATCCTCTCCCAGCCAGGGCACAGCCATTTGGGATGTGAATACAAGAGTGATTAGATGTTAATCTGTCCATGACATATAAATAAAACAGAGCAATTACTATGCTGGAAGAAATAGGGAGAAGGATTATTTTAATTTGATCTATCTAGCAAATATGTTTTTTGACACTGTAGTTCAAAGATTAGGCATTCCACAGCCATTAGAGATAAAAAGCAATAATTAGAAATGAACACAATGAAACCTCAATTTCCCTTCCACCTGTTTCCCACTGGAGCAATTGCTGTGTGGAGCATAAGGAGAGGAAGGAAAGGGGAATGAGAAATTATGTTTCAGTTGCATTGATTCTAACTACTCCAAGATCTGTCTCTAATAGCTTTGCTAAACTATTTGTTTCCAAATGATATCAAAACAAGTTGGAAGATGAGATATATTTTCTCAAGGATTAATGATTTTTTTAAAAGAAGCTTCATTTAAAAAATTTACTACTATGAACAGTTCTCTGTCAGAAGCATTTCAGGATCTTCACACAGGTGCTTGGACTATGGTGAAATATGCATATGTGGGGTTTAATTCTTTGTTTGGGGAGGGGGTAGAGAGCAGGAGCCCTCTGCTTGCATGAGAAATCAGAGCAGCTGGAGACGCAGTGAGCAAAGGAAACTTGTACTCTCTGCTAGGAGTCCAACATTTCAAAGCACTCAAGTGTCTAAAATCAGGAAGATAAAAAAATAAAAGCTTTTCTTATCGTTTTGCTTTTGGCACAGGACAAAATGACCCATTTTCTCACTGAGGTGCAAAGGAGGAGGAACAGGGAGAAGCAGAATAAGCAGAATAGTTTTTCCCCTCCCTGTGCATCAGTGGGATCCCTTTATGACTGAAGACCTGAAACCAGAGATGCCATCATTCTGAAAATCACTTATTTCAGCCATTTCTTTCAAAAGATCTCGCAGGTGTACATCAATGACAGGGCACCAAAGGTCTATTTTTGCCATTTCTAAGTTATCAGCATTCATAAGAATGGAACAACTGGGATTCCCACTGGTGGGAATTGGCACCATCCCACCTGGAGAAGGGTTTGGAGAACTCTCTGCCTGTGTGTACAAACCAGCAGCAACATTTCCCACTAATGAGCAATTCCTCAGGAAGGTTAAAGAAAGGTCAAGGTTTTCATTAAGGGCTCAGGCCACTTAACTGGTCTATTCCAACACATGCAATAATGTTTGCAGGAAGGCCAGACAGATGAAGGAGAAAGCAAACAAGGTCAGGAGTGTCTGTATGAAGTAAATCCATGGATGTGAGACTGGAAAACCGCTGCTGCCAGGAAGGGGCTGTCCACCTCATCCCACCAGCTGTAGTTTGTCCTTGGGGGTAAGCTGAGCTTGCTGCTGTTCAGGAATTTGCCTCAGGGATGAGCAACTTTGTGGAATTGATGGCGCATCTCCAGACACCAGGGGCACAGAATGGACAGGACCACACACCTCAGATTGCCCCAGAGGTCCTTGACAGGCCCTCAGGAAGCAGAAATAACCTAAGAGAATTTGCTTTTCCTCTAAACTTGGATTTGATAAAGTGATCATAGAATGACAGAACAGTTAGAGGAAAGGATTTTAAACTCATCCAGTTCCCCCTCCTGCTGTGGGCAAGAATATCTTCTACTAGGCCAGGCTGCTCCAACCCCCATCCAGGTCTTGGACAGTTCCAGGGATGAGGCATCCTGATAAAAGACACTGAAAGTATGCCCAGGAAAAGAAAGAAAACCAAGCCCCCAAAATTAATTTTTCTGCAGTTTTGTGCCCTCCTGCCCCATTTCATTTCCCAGTTCACCTTCTCTAACGAAGTAATTTTCCCCATAAAGTGTGAAAAGCTGTGTCTATTGTTAGACATTATCAGTAAAATACAAGCAAGTAGAAAATCTGGCAACAGACCAGACAGCATCATCTTGTCTCCAGCTTCCCTGATCCTTGCCCTGTTGTCACAAGCAATTTAGGTCTCTCTCAGCTCTTTCCTCCATGGTAATACCCCGAAAGAGCCCTGCAGCCCCAGGAATCCTTCTCTGACACAGGGCACCCGGGAAGATGAAATGTGAAGTGTTCAAAACAGACCAAAGGAAGCATTTCTAATGTGAGTAATTATCCTGTGGCGCTTCCTGCCATGCGATACAAGAGAAGCAAATAATGCAGAATAATTCCTCAAAGACTCAGTTACTGAGTTGAATAACAGCATCAGCTGCAGTTTCGCTGCCTAGGTCTCATATTATGAAGGCTCCTGGTCCCTGTGCTTCAAACTAATCCCCTGCTGGGATTAGAAAAGCAAACAATATCTCTGTTTCAGTGACAGTCACAACTTCAGGTAATAAGGAGGGCTCAGGCGTGGGCTGGGGAAGGAGATAAAGCATTAGTTTTGCACTCATTTCTCCAATGGACCACTTTAGTTGTCACAGACTATTTTCCCATGTAGTGGAGGAAGCCTGTCTCTAATGAGGATGCCTCACCTTTCCCGTAAGCCAACTGCTGAAAAATCTAAAGCACCTTAGAAGTGTGCTTGCGTTTTCCTGAGCAAGCCACCCCCTCTGGCTGCAGGGAGGGGCCAGTTCCCACTTATCATCTGCCGGCAACCCCCAGGTGTGGTCAGGTGGCTTCACATCACAGCCTTTTGGATGCTAAGCTCCTACTGTCCCAGCCCGAGCACCGAGCAGGTTTCTGAGAGCCAGTCAGCCCCGCTGATGAGGAGGATGCCGTGGCTGTGCCCTGCCCGAGCTCACAGGAGCTGCTGTTTGCACACCCAGGTCGGCACATCCTCCTCCCGAAGCAGGTGCCGGGGCTGCTGCTCTGCTGTGTCATTAAGGAGCAGATATTCCATGTCCTTACAGAGTAACCTCGACGCTGCTACACGAGTAAATGGGGAAGTTACACATTAGGTTGTAACATTTCAGGCCCTATTAGGAACAAAAGTGCCTTTGTGAAAATGCGGGTTACTGAATAACCTCCTCCATCCCCACGAAAAGCTGTGAGTGGGATTGAGCTTTTTCTTCTTTTTTTTAAAAAAAATGTCTGATTTACATGCAAGTCAGGATCTTGAAGCTCCTTTTTGTGTCCCCACAGCTTGCTTGCCTTGCTCTCAGCCTGTCAGCTATCCTCAGAGCAGGATTTTGGTAGGACTGAGCTCCAAAACAGCTTTTGGGTCCCAAGACAAGGGGGACTGAAATTGTGCTGTAGAAGGCAGGACCAAAAATGCCCCTGGAACACCTAAGCCCACCCATCTTTGGGTGTGTTAGACCTGCTCCATGCTGCCTGGAAAATGGGAGCACAAGTCAGGGTTGGTTTTGGGTTTTCTTCATAAAAAAGAAGAACCAGCCTTAAGAGAGGGAAGTGGAGAGGGAAGAAGAAAATAACAACACGTGTACATGCAGTCATGCTGCTGCTCATCCGCTGGCACGAGATATCCTAGCTAACAACCCTGAGGTCAGAGCCTGACCTTCTCCCACCCCACAGTGGTTGGATGGGTTTGATGACCAGGTGATGATGAAGCCCTGTGCCGTTGCTGACTGGGCCAGCAGCAGGGTGGGAAGGTGTACATAACCTCCCAGCCCACCCCTGCCCTCTGCCATCCCCCAAGCACATCCCTGTTTAGGGACCTGATGTGCCTGTTTATCACAGGAACATTTCTCAATCCCTGTGAACCCACTGGAGAGGACCCTGACCTGCTGTAAGTGGCAGAGTCTAGACCCTGTCCAGCAGCTCCTCACGGGGCACAACACATCTGAACCCTGCAGGCTGCTCCTTCTCCTGCTGCTTTCCAGTCTGCTCTCCCCTCTGGGCCACCTCCTGCCCAGTGTTCTTCCTCTCTGTAATAGCCATGGGTTTTATGGATTAGCTGTAGCAGAGACACCAATGTGCAGCAAGTGCTGGTGCCCTCCACCCCTCAGGTGACTGCTGCTCGTTCCCTGCAGCACTTCCTCACGCAGACCCAGCCAGTGCCTTAAAACTGACTGAGATGGGGAGCCCTGGGACTGGCAGAAGTGACCTGAGCTTGAATTGTCTCTCCCTAGAAGAGCTGGTTGAGGGACCGAAGTGACACAGCTCCTGCTCTTGTGCTGAACTGAACTGTTAACAGGTTCTCCAAACTAGCCCTTGTTTTCACACAGAGCCAGATGGATCCTCTCTCCCTCCTGCCAAGCTCCCTGCTTTTCTCCTGGAAACCTCCCCTGCACAGACCTCTGGGAACTCCAAAGCAACAGCCCTGTGCTTTTTGACCCTCATTTCCTCTTCTGAGCCAAGGAGAGTGATTCTCTCATTAGCAGACTTCTCAGACCTTTCCGTTGAAGGAACACTGATGGTTCTGTAACTCTAATTATGTTAGTGGTGTTTCCCACCCTCTGCACTGGGTCTTGCTAAGCTGCTCAGGCTGTGAGACTCAGAAAGGACCCACAGGCACAACACTCACCCAAAATCACAGCAGAGGCAGGAGCTAAGTCAGCCCAAGAGCTCCCATCTCACAGTTCCCAAAGCAGCCCCCTCGCCACTGGATAATGTGCTCAAAAGCACATCTATAAATAAACTTGGGCCTTGTGTAAACCCAATTAGAATACACTGCCAAGTTATTCAAGGAGGCTGGCAGACACATTCTTTACCTCAGGTATCAGCCACAGGAGAGTGTTACGGGGCTTGCATTACAGGGAACACTTTGTGACTTTGAGTTATATTACACTTAACCTGTAAGTAGAACAGTAACAGCTTGGTCTATGGAGATAACACCCCAGATCAACTCCCACCAATAAATTAGTGAAACATTCCACTCTCCAGCCCTGCAGGCTCACACCTCTAAATATCAACACAAACTTCAAGGGTTTGATGGAAAAAATGGTGTTAGGTCTCATGTTGTTTGAGGAATTTCCCAATATGCACTAAATTAACTTTCTGGCTGCACTAACCATAGTGGTTGAAACCAGCCCCATTTGAGACAGATGCAGGGCAAGAGACACAAGCAGCTGTTTTACACATGAAATCAGATTGAGATTAACACTTACCCTTGGAGTTCTCGCTCTGGGGGTAAAATACAGCTTCAGGGACCCCTCTGTTTAAAAATACCTCCAGTTTTTTCCGGTGGACTAGGATGGACAGGTCGTGAAAAGTTAAAAATAAAAATCTCCCTCCAAAAGAAAACCATTGACATACATCCATCCTCTCTGATTCTTCTGGCTTAGCATTTTAAGGATTAGGCCTAAACCATGGAAATCTAGTTCCTCAGATTCAACTGGAGAAAACCACTCACTGCTGCACTCCACTGCTGCAGGAGGACCAAGGCAGCACAAAACATGACAGAAGGATAAGGATAAAACAAGGATAAAAGTGAAGTTTTGAACAAGGAAGTCTCTTAGTGAGGAGAAGAAACGGGAGAAAAGGAAGGTTTTCATGGATACAAGCTGGTGAAGACTTGTGCACTGGGGACATCGACCATGCTTTTTTCCCATTTATTGGTATTTACATAAATTTAAAATTCTGGGGGAGAGAAGGAACAGTTCAGGTGCTGACCAGAGTGGATAAAATGGATCAGAATTCCCTGGATGCTGGTCTCTTTGGCCCCTTCCCTGGGTAAAGGCAAGCCTGCACAGTCCAGTAACCAGCCTGTGCATCCCCCTGGCCTGGCAGCACGTCCCAGAGGAATCAGCTCATTTAGGCCACTCGGCAGATTACACAAGTTTGTTTTCAGAAAGGCAAAGCAATCTGTCCATAAGGATTTCTCACGCTTCATGTGCCAGCCCCGGCCGGGGAAATACAACATTAACTACATCAAAAGATACTGTTGAATGAATGAATTATAAAAGCATCCAGGGTACCTATCTGGGGTATTATTTTACATGCCGGTGCCGAGTAGGTTAAAGGAGCATGTTTTGCTGTTATTGCCTTCCCAGCTCTGTTTGCAAGGACTAGGCATTGCTGTGAAAGTGAGACTATGGACATGAGCTCCCTGCCGGCACAGCAGGACCAGGCACAGAATTTGCCACTGCCACCTCTCCTCTAAGCATTTCCCTCCAGAGAAAGACAGCACACACTGCTCCTGGGCAGGACAAGAGGCAGAAGAGCCCTCCAGACAAAGCTAAACAGGAGTCCATTGAAATAAGTCCTCAAACTGCAATTTCACAGCCCCATGTTGCCAGAGAAGCCCTGGTCTCCTCTTCCCTGCAGTCAGCTCAGTAGGAACATCTGGCTTAGCCAGCATCCACGTCCCAGAGACACAGCTCTGGTACAGGAGCACCCATGGACCAGTCCACACCTGAGGATTTCCAGAAGCTTTGTAAACTTTATACAATTAAGCCTCAGAACCCTTGTGTGCATGGGTTGAGCATTATCCATCGTGATTTCTTAGCTGTGGAAAGGGAGGGAGAGAGTCCTTAAGTGCTTTATCTAATACCGCACAGAAATCCTACAAGAGAATTAGGATTATCACCCAGATCTTTGGATTACCAGCCTTTTTATATGCAATTTATTCTTTACCAAAACCATACAGTCCACCTCAGGGTTTTGCTCACAGGAAGATTTTTAACCAAGCAGAGTTTACACAGTTGCATTTTTTCTGAGAAGAAAGAAAAAGGAAAAGGGAAAAAAAAAAAAGAAAAATAGAATAAAGGAGCCAACTACCATTTCAAGGCAATAAAATGCAAAGTTTGTGTTTGTGCTAAGAATAGTTGTTGAGAAACTTAAAAATCAAAGTTTCCTTAATACTACAGGGAGGAGCACCCAAAAGTCTAACTGCTAATCCCAGAAATAGCTCCTCTGTTGAGCCTGAGTTCCATTCATGGAGCAGTAGGGTGAACCTCATAAAGCTACAGGACCTCAGCCATTCCCATCAGTGGGACCAGGGTCTCATTGAGGTTGCTTGGTGTGTGAATGTTGCCTTTGGCATGATAGACTTCCCTGGGCCACTGTAAATTATTACAAAACTGTATTAATTTTGGCCTTTTACCCGGAGAAATAAAAGCTTGTATGGGACTAAAGCCTACCCACGTGTAGAAGGGCCACAAAATTCAGTGGTGGTGGGGGGAAAAAGGCAGCTCAGAGCCAGAGGCAAAATGGAGATCTGCTGCTGCCTGGCAGCAAATTCAGAGTCCTCATGACAAAAGGTTTTAATTTGGCCCCTGCTGCAGAAGCACAGCCCCTGTTAGGTCCATCTCCCCAGGCAAGGCACTGGCAATGACGTGTGCTCACATCTGGCCCCTCGGGTGCCCTGTCCATATGTCAGCCTTCAGTGCTGGTTACCAGGGCTTTGGGAGCCCAGCCCTGAATGTCCCCGGCTCCCCCTTGCCAGCTCTGGGGATGATTTCAAGGTACATCATCCCAGCCACCTCCCAGAGGTGTTATTTGCCATCTGGAGCTGGGCAAGCATTCCCAATGAATGTATTATTCACCAAAAAGCACACTTTTCTGCAAACCCAAACTGTTTATATTTGAAATAGATCTTGCTTGGGGAAAAAAAAAATCCATGAAATAAAATTATTGCTGTTTGCAAAGCAAAATACTTCGGTTTTTCTTTTGAAATGGTGTCCTTGTTTTTGGAGTGAGAACAATCTTTATTTATAGAAAGAATTTGAAAGAATGGAAAACTTAAATCCAACAGAATATTTTCTGGGTCACTCAGGATCAGATGGTCAAATGAAAAAAAACCAAAAAACATATCAAACTCATTGCAATAATTTCCCTGTTTCCATGCCCAAAAATGTTCACAGCAACCCAATTCAGCTTCAGCGCGTCCCACTAAAACCAAAACCCAGATTATGGGGCACAGACCGTGGTGCAATAGGAGAGATGTGATTGTCCCTATTCCATTCTCCCTGGAACCATGTGGTCCACAACACATTTGACCCGAAGGTTTTGGGGACCCAGGATTTCACTCTGAGCTAATTTACACGGAGACTGCACAAGGGGGTGGCATTCATTCTACAAGCATTTCTTGCTTGTAGAATGACCCATAAATGCTGAGGTTGTCCCCCTCTCCCTGCTTTTCCACCTCCCAAAACCAGCAATGTAAGCACCTGCAGAGCTGCAGCTGGTGTGGCTTCCCTGAAAGCCACTGGGGGTCCTGCCAAAGGACAGCCTGCTTGAGCCCCCAGGCCAACCTTCGCCGGTGCTCAGGGGTCACTGTACAGAGGGTGCTCGAGGATGGGGAGGGGAATTATCAGAGCCCAGGCTGAGGCGTTTTTATTCTTTAAATGTGTCTACAAAATGAAATCATTTTGACTCCAGGCTGTTTACAGCTGTCACATCTGAAATGGATTTTGCCACTTCAGTGTCAGAAGGCTGGGTCTGCAAAGAGAAACATAACATGCAAACCTTCATGATAAGGGGCTAAATCATTTGTAAATTGAGCCATAGTGTCTCTGGTGGTGTGACATTGATTTAGTTCTCTTACTGCCATGCTTAGACAGAAACACTCCCTACCTAGCTTGTGATCACAGAAAAAAGGGTAAAAACCACATAACAAGGATCCCCAGGAAAAAAAAGCTGGGCTTTTAAAGGAGCTGTGCTTCTGAGTATTTACATTTCAATGGATGGAATATAGTTTCTCAAGTATGCCTTGCCAGAATTCTCTGGAACACCCTTTTCTTTCTATTTGATTAATCATTTCACGCTTACAGTCATTCAAAATACTGCTACTTCTAGGGAGCAGATAAATGTGCACCCCTCAGATAAATGACAAACCTTAAGGTTCTGCTTCACTCTTTTCCTCTTTTAGCTACTTCAGCTCCTAAATCAGTAAATACACAGCACAGATTTTCTGGCTGTGTAAGGAGAGCTGGTGGATTTGAAAGACTAAAGCAATGTTGCAGGTTCCCCTGCTTCAATTAGGGCTGAGAAATTACAAAAGCCAATCTAATAAAAAGGCATTTCTTTCCAAGTGTTCAATGTGATTAAAAACCAGCCAATTAAAGTTGTGATTCAATATAAACCCGAATGTTTCCAATATGTATAAAACACTTGACTCCATCCTGACATCTGCCCTTTCCCTCCAGCTTTCCATATGGAAAAGAGATCTACTTCCCATCTCTAGGCTGCTCTGTAGCAAAGGAGTTTGGACTGAGCTAAACTAGATTTGCCACCAAAGTCTTTGCCTTTAGCAGAGGTCCTAAACACAGGTTTGTTTCACTCCTCCACAATTCCTAAAGCTGCTTTATATCACATAAAAATGCTCTACTGGCTCAAACTCCCTTGCCCTGGACAAGCATTGGTCTGACAGTGGCAGGAGGAGATGCTGTTTAGAGAAAGCCCACGAGCCTGACAACTCCTGCAGCTCCGTCCCTTCGTACAGCACGCATCCCCAGCTGCTGAATGGGGGATTCTAACATCATATTCCTGCTCAGTCATTTTATTGCTCATTTATTAAGCTGCTGTGCATGACTTCTAAAAATTCCCTTTTGAATCTGCTGGTTTGCCACCTTCATCACCTTGCAAACCTCTCTCATACTGCATTTCAGCATTCTCATCTCCAAACTGAAGTCATAGCCACAGGAAGCAGGTTTTCCATCCCCATTTTACTACAGCACCTTCTCCAGGTACACCATGATCTTCACAGGATTAATTTTACTTCATTGTGGAACTAGTTTTAAAAGATGAGTGGTCAAAGTGCAATTTGGCCACATGTGTTGCCAAGAGGATCACAAGGGCTGTGCTGGCACATCCTCAGTGCTGAGTGAGGAGCTCAAGGGAACAAGTTCAGGTCTCAAATGTTGTAGAGTTTCCTGATCCTAATGCTGCTTTTTCCTGAGCCACTTTTCTCAGCACCATGAAGTCCTCCAGACACAGGATGATCCTCCTGCTACCAAGTTATTTCCAGTCCTAGAGGCAGTTTGATCCTGCTCATCAATCCCAGCTCCATGCTGGGTTGTACAATGTGGACATGCCCACCCACAAATGATGGAGTATCCAGTTCCACTCCATTCAAAAAGAGCAAAAGTGCTATGTCACAAACAACTGGCAGCTTTAGAGATGGCTGACATGTTTTTGAACCCCAAGGGAAGTTGAAGTGGTTCAAATTTCATTTTAAGTGATCACTCCTCCTTCTGAGGTCTCACATACATTGGTGTCATAGGCAGTAGTAATATATCTGTATTCCATGGATGCCTACGCTCTCAAGAAATATGAAATATTTTTTGTGTTCCAATTACATGTATACAAAACTAATAATCAGCAAAAGGGGAGGTTTCACATAAAAAAAGATCTGAAGCTTTGTTAAATGCTGTGTGCAGAAGTAGTCTAGAAAACAAAGAAAAGAGAACTCAGGTTAAGAGGAGAAAGTGAGTAAATATACCAGATTGCAAACCAAAACAAATGTTTTGGCCTGGGAGAAAGGGTGGAACCCAAGCTGCACTTCTGGAGAGCTGAACCCTTCATTCCTGCTGGGTGCTGTTCCAATAACCTCTGGCTTTGTGGAAAAGGCTCTTCTCCCTTTGCTATTAACCAGATTAACTCATGGCTCTGCACAAAAACTCCTTTGTAAAGCCCACAGGAACTGCTGAGGTTTCTCAGGAATCCCTCTGGGATTTCAGTCTCCCAGCAGTGTGGACAGCAGCCCGTGAGCAATGCCACCTCTGCCTGCAAGATACCAGGGAGCCATGCCAAGGAAAAACTTCTGCAGGAAGAAGAGGTCTTTTAAGAGAAATGCCAGGAAACAAAGTCCTGTTCCCTCCCATTTCCTCCTCCAGCAGGCACCCTGTAGGAGAGGTGAGACAAGAGGAGAATATGCATCATTCTCTCATATAATACTACTCTGACATTGGCCAGGATCCTCCTATTCTTATATTAAGGGATTCCAGATCTATCCTGGCTGAGCAGAATTTCCTGGAGCTCTTGTACCTCCAAGCATAAGGTGCATTTCTCTGACTTTTCTTAGTACAATTGTAGCAGTCACTTGAGAGCCTCACGCTAGGAGGGGAATGAGAGAACATGCTTGGCAGGTGTTCGTCCTATGGACTAAATCCCAGAAGGTGCTCAGACACAGGGATAATTTGGCACTGAGAATCTCCCCAGGATGGGACCTTGCTGCCTTGCTGAGACATGAATGTATTCGAATGTATTCCTCCACCCCATTCCTGTCCTGTAGCTCATCCCATGGGAACATATTTATCTCTGACCTCCTCCTCCTTGGAGAAAGGAACAGGAGAAAAGTCCAACTTGATGCATTTTGTCTTAGATATCTAAGGATTTGGTACATAAAAGGCAGAACACACCTTCCTTGTGTTTAATGAGACCTTTGACTCAACTCCCAAAAGAAAAGTAAAGATTTTTTTATTTTAAAAAGCATAACTGAAGCCAGAACCATTTCTCCCTTCAACTTTGGTGCTTTGATCTTCGCTGAAATTACTACAAGAACAATGTCTGATGGGAGCGTTAAATCCTGACCCAAAGGGAAGTAGAATGGCTTTTGAAGGGTGCATTGACCACACCATTTCAAAGACATCCTATTCCTTGTGGGATGGCTGCTGGATCAGTCCTCACTGGCACACGAGCTGTCGGCTGCAAGGGAGGGAGATAACGAAGCAGAAACTCCAAATAAAGCAGACCAGACTCCCAGGCCAGGCAGGACTGTTATGGCTGAAGAACTGCTGCAATATGCTGCAATCACAACTCCACTGCAGCCCCGTATTATTTTCATAATAAGGCTGTTTTATTGTATTTTCCATTCAGGTAAGCTCTGAAGGACTCCACAAGTTTCTCACAGAGTAGCTCTGTCCTGCTCTCAGGGAAACCTCCTCTGTTTAACATCCGCACTGCAGGTTAATAAATACCACAGTGTCATTTCCTCCACTTGCTGGTTTTAGCAAATGTCAAAGGGCAACAACATTGTAGCAGAAACCAAGTGTTGAGAAGGGAAACAGCAGGGACTAATAACATCTGAAATGGTTCTGCATCCCTCATCCAAATTCTTCTACATTTAGTTCATATTCATGGCTATTTTGAAGAAAAACTCTGATTTAATATCACTGTCCAATCTCTTGAACTATGGAATTCCAGCAAGTGGCTGCTGGAAACATTTGCATTGAGATTTTTTTTAATCTACTTTTTTGACACTCCAGACTATTTGAAAGCCTCCCCCTTTTGTTGAGTTATATGAAAAATAGAACACAGAAGTGGATTTGATTTAAAATTTGTTAGATACATTCACCTGTCCATCTGGTATTTCCTTTTAAAAACCAAAACAGCTAAAAAACCCCTATTAAGAATGACAAAATCTCCCTAAACTAATAGCTTAATAGCATTTTAAAAAGAGTGAAACTCTTTGTTAACCTTAATTCTCAGGTTACCATGAGATTTATATTGGAAATACATGCACAATCCTTCCTCCTCTGTCCTGCACCTCAAAGAAAATATCATTATTATTATTATTATTAACTATTATTATTAATTATAATAATCAGGCTTTAATAATAATTCACTGTGTTTACCAGAAACATGAATTCTATCAAATAAATGCATTTTGCGATAATTTTTTGACAGTGAAAAGGTGATTGACCAGAGATGTCATCAAAAATTATATTTTTCCCTGACATATTTTAAGATTAATGTGTTTGTGTGAAAATTACTGCCCCAAACCAGGCCAATCCTCACACTGCAGGAGTGAGCAGGCACATCCCCAGCACCCAGCTTATCACAACCATCATAGCTGACCTCACACAAGCCTCTACCCTTTTGTAGGAGGATTCCACATTTATGGAAGTACTGTTACATAAGAAAGGCTCTTTTACTCACAGTTTGGAAGCAAAAATGCAAACAGGCAATTTGAGTCACTCAGCTCCCAAGATGAAGCCCTGGACTGGAGCCACCCCTGCCAAGGACCAAACCCCACCAGCATCAGCCGAAAGCTTTTAATGAGGATTTCAGCAGGAGAGGAGCAGTGGGTGAGTGGCAACTGATTAATTATCAGAGAAGGAAGGCTCCACAGTGACCTGCTGGCCCTGAAACAGAAAGAATCATTGAATGGTTTTGGAAGGGACCTTAAACAGTCCTGGGCAGGGACACCTTCCACTAGACCAGCTTGCCCCAAGCCCCGTCCAGCCAGGCCTTAGGCACTGCCAGGAATGGGACAGCCACAGCTTCTCTGGGCAACCTGTGCCAGCCCCTCACCACCCACAGAGGGAAGAATTTTTCATGATATCCAATCTAAACCTGCTCTCTGTCGGGGTGAATCTATTCTCCCTCGACCTGTCACTACGTGACCCTGTAAAAGCCAGGGCAGCCCATGAGTTTGGTCCATCCCAGCTTTGGGAAAGCAAAGACAAATGAGTGAAACGTGATCTTCCACACAGAATAGTTTTCCACCCATTTGCCATCTCATGACTGCTGTCACAGGCTGGGGATGGGCCACATTCTGAGGAGAGCCCGGGGATGGATGCTGCCCTGACCTAACAGGAGCAAGGCCTCCAGGGAGGTTCCAATTAGCCAAAATTAGTCAGCTGTGGCCAGGGTTTGTCTTCCTTTAAGCACCAAATAGTGTGAAAGCAATAGCCCTTTTCTCCAGTTGCCCACTCAACCCTTTGTGGCCTTACCCCCTTCCCCAGGGAGCCTCTTCCAGTTTTGTTTCTCCCCTTCCTGAGCCATGCCAATCTTTAAAGTCTCTGAGCAGCCCCATTATCATCCTGGGCAATTCTTAACTCATTAGGCTTTAATGTTGTAGGACTGCAGAAAAAAACCCCAAACCAAGCAAATGCTTGAGCACGATAAAAGGATGTTAATGTTTTACCCCACCGAAATGACTGAGTCTGTAGGACAATTATTACGGATATTTCCATGGGTTTAGTGTTACTTTTTTCCTGACGTGAGGTCCTTTGCGTTGCATCTAATTAAAAATAAAGCAGTTTAATCTGCAGCCAGCCTCAGAGGTTGATTTGAATTCTCCCACTGTGAACTTTCAAACATGGAAGCATGCCTGTTTGCACCGATGGGATCCAATATCCTGCCTTTGCAATGGACTTTTTCTATTTTGGCAGGCTGCACGCCCAGGATTGCGCCAGACTGCAGCATTAATAATTCACTACCCGATCTGATCTTTCAGCAACAAATACAAGTAAAGATGACGTTAAGTGCTGCTTGGCCTCCTCTCCTCTGCCATTCTCCTGTTGTGTCTTGAGATTGTGCTTAATCTGATGGGAATTTATTATTAAATTAACACAAAAAGTGACATTTTACGAGGCCAAAACCACATCTACAGCTGAGGAGAGAAACTGGATTTCCTGCTGAGTTTACCTTTAACGCCAACATTTTAATTTTTGCTTGAATCTGTGTATAAGAAAGAGATTAAATGTGTTTAGACTGGGATGCAGGAGAGGATAGCAGAAGTTTTAGATTCCTAATGAGCAATGTATTAACACTTTTCTCCTGGCTGCATGAAAGAACAGGTTACCTGTGGAGATGAGAGGACATTTTCCTTCTCAAGGGGAAGAACTCCATTTTCTAGCAAGATCTGGAAGTTTTTTCTCAGCATTGCAACAGAAGAAAAACCTCCTCTATGAGTAAACTCCAAAACATGTTTATATGGTTGCAAACGGTCTGAGCCGTTTCTCCAGTGCGGGGTAACAGCCAGCCACACACACACCTGCTCCTGCTCAGCTGGGGGTTGTGGACCACGTACTCCCAAAAGCTTTCTTCAGTGACAAAGCTGCTGTCTCAGAGTCTGCAATACCCAAAATGACCCAAAAACTTTAGCAAGCTACAAGTGTTCCCCTTCTCAGAGGGTGGATTTTACTTAAAACAAAACAAAAAACCACCAAAACAAACAAACAAAAAACCCCACCAGTAAAACAAAACAAAAAATAACTGACCAAACAGACCCCCCAGAAAACTGAAGAACATAACCTCAATTTTGACCAAACAGTTTAATTCAGTGTTTTGTAGAACGTGCAGTTTTTCACGTAGTCCTATGTACTTTCTATTTGATGCCTCAATTATTGCATCTCAAAAGCTATTAGAAGGAAGGGAAAATACTTTGCTTTCTTTTCCAAAATAGACCGTGCTACTATTTAGCATTCATCCACTGTTCTGGTATTGTTATCACATTAACACTTAGAGATCCCAAGCAAGGTCAATGCCTTTGTCTGTCAGCCTTTGTACAGTCAAGAGACAGTCCTTGCCCCAAAGACCTTAAAATATAAATAGATAAGACAGACAAAGGGAGAAAGAAAGGGAACATTTCTGTCATCGTCACAGATAGGAAATGGGGAGATAAAATGGTTTGCTGGAGGTCAATGACACAGAGCTGGGGAAAAAACACTCTCAAGTCTCTGTCAAATGTCTTTAACCATGAAGCTGTCCAAAAAAAGCCTGTATTTCCTCCAGTGTTTCATTTAGGTACCTGCAGAGATGCCCAGAAAAGGAGTCTGTAAGAAATCAGTGCAGACATTCAGAGAGGCTTAGTTTCCAAGAGGGATTTCTGAAAGGGATATGGCAGGAACAGCAGAAGTTTCACCAAAACTAAGTCCAAAGGCAGAGACCAAAACTGGCAAGTCTGGACTCCACTGCTAAGAACACACAAGTTAAGAAAAGCAGCCCCAGAGCTGCTCCTCAGTGTCCATATTAACAGAAAAAAATGGGAAGTAGTGGTCAAGAAGTCACTTTCCAAGAAATAAAACCAAGAAAAATTTAGGGCAGGATGAGAGAATGCAAGAGCTTAAATCTATCTGCCTTCGGTGTGCCAATGATAGCACAAGGATATGCCTGGTTTAGTTCCACATTCCCAACAAAGACTGATACATTAAAAAGACAGTGGGACCTTTTTTAGGAAGAATTGAAAGAACTGAAGGACTAAGTTCATGGCTACCCTTTACACTGCTATACATAGTCAGAGAAGAAAAAACAAAACGGGAAAAAAATCCACCAGACTCTATGGCATAAGACACACTGTAGAAGGATTTCCTCTTCAGCTCCATTCAGTGTCTGCCTTGTCATGTGAGATTTCCCATCCTTTATTCATTTTTCTTCTTGTGTCATGATGTCAGAGAAAGAGCTCTCCCTTTCTCGCTCGCAAGCTTTATGTCCCCATGCATCTGGGGGCAGCTGGCTCTGTGATTAACTGTGCACAGGGTGGTGGCTCTTACTCCTGGCTGTGACATGCCAAGCAGGTAACGTTAGAAGCCTTATGTTGAAACAGAGTTTAAGAGTCTGTTTAGTTAACCCAGGTTAAATTCTGAAGTTTCTCTCTGCTTTCTCTACCTTCCTCCAAACATAGCTGGTCAAGGGAATTTGCATTTTTGGGGGGGTTTTTGAAGGCTTTGTCTTCACAGAGTTGTTGGTGTTAGACCATAGCAGGGACATATATAGTGACACAAACTAAGCAGCAGTGCAGGAAGAAACAAGTCACATCTATTTCACCAAAATCTTTCAGTATGGGGTTTGTGCTCAGCCTTGTTGCAAGACTCTGTGCTGCCACTGGTAAAGGAGATTCATTTTGGCAAGACAGCGTCCTGGCACACACAGCTGCAAGAAGAACTGGTCCCAGCTCAGCTCTGGATTTTTCCCTGGCCCACAACAAGCAGTGCTGGTTTTTGTCTCAGCCTGGATGAGTGAAGGAGTAAAGCCATGTCTGCATCAGGCTGTACCTGTTGGACCTTGGCTGTCTTGGTTGCTCCATGGCTGTAACTCTGCCAGTTATGCAGCCCCAGTGGGTTTGTGCTCAGCTTTCCAGGGACACTGAAGAGCCATGGGCATCCTCTGCTTTCCAGACCCTTCCATCCAGCACAGGACCACACACAACCAAGTCTGAGAAATAAGGGGGTTTAGAGAAACAAGCACACCACCAAAATGAGAAACACTGCCTGCCTCACATTGCACACTATCAGTTTGTCCATTCCTAATGCAACTCTTGGAATATTTTCTTGTCTTTTTCCCTCCTTCCTCACATCTATTACTCTCCCATCCACATTTCCCCCAAACAGTAATGTCTTCAACCCTTCCTCTAATTTTTCTCCCCAAACACACAGAGCCTGCTGATCAGGACAGGGAACAGAGGCCCTTCCTAATTGGAATGGTCATGAAGATAGTTCATCTTGCAAGAGCAGCACCCGCAGGGATGCCCCAGTGCCCCGTCCTGCCTGCAGACACACACCTGTCCTTTGTCACAGCTGGGCTGCCCAGATCTGGAATCTAATCCCAGGAGAACTGGGAGGGAGGTTATTTTATCTGTTTTCTCTTCAGAGAAAGGCAAACAGGATGGGTATTCATTGATCTTGAGAAAGAAACATTAGCCAAGTCAAACACACAGTAGGCTCTGAAGAAACAGGATGTCCAGGATGTTATGCCTGGATTCACCTTAGTACTTCCTCTTATAATAAGGACAGACTTGGAGAAGAAATAAAGACTTGTAAGCACAGGATGAAGAAGATTTTCAAGAAGCATTGGCCAAGTCTGTTCTATTTCAGACAGGCTCCCCACAAGAGAAAGGGAGTTTGGACTTACTGCTGGCAACCATCACCATTAGCCTCAGGAGCTTACCACCACCTGTCCCGAGTCCCAGCTTCACCAATAGTGCCTGGACCAACTCATCCATTCACCAGAACACCCTTGCAGGGCCCATTGCAAAAAGGTTTTCTCTCATTTACTCTGTGGTAGTGTCCCTGGTAAGATGGAGACATGACTGGGGGAAGAGCCCACACATCTCCAGGTGCAGCCAGACATGGATCAGGGGTAGCCAAGACAAAGACACCTTGGCAGGAGATAGGAGCAGTGGTACAGTGACTTGTCCCCGCATCACTCATGGTTTTGGGGTGGGAGTAATGTAGGGACTTGGCACAGGTTCCCCAGAGGAGCTGTGGCTGTCCCAGTCCTGGAGGTGTTCAAGGCCAGCCTGCACAGGGCTTGGAGAACATGGGTTAGTGGAAGGTGTTCCTGCCCATGGCAGGGGTGGAATGAGATGGGCTTTAAGGTCCCTTCCAAGCCAGTCCTTTCTATGATTCTATGAAAATGTGGCTGCCAAGAGACAAGCAAAGAGAGCTCCAATGAGCACAGTCAAAAGCAAGGCTCTGGATTCAAGGTCATTACAGCCCTCTGGCAGGAGATCTGGCATTCTGAAGGTTCTGTTGCTTCCCAGGTCTAATTGGCACAGATGGTCCCAGAAGGAGCTGTGGTCCTTCCCCTTCAGGGAGGTTCTCTTGCCAGAGAACTGCGAAGAACAGAAACATAATTAAAAGAATTGGGAAGGACTTAATGGAAATGGGTGATGGCTCCGTTTGAGCTGAAAGTCAAAGATTTGTTTGATCTCATTTACCAGTTAGTGAATTAACTAGTTCAGAGAACTGACTACTGGCATGGACCTCAAAAGTTTATTTCCTTGCCAGTATTCTGGGGCTTGTATTACCTTCTGTAACAATAACACTGTAAAATTAGACCTACATTAATGCTGAATTGCAGAGATTTCACAAAAGAGAGCAAACAGACCTAATCTGACCATCCAGGCACTGATTAAAATGAACACCCCTGAGATCAATGTAATAAAGATTTGACACTTGCAGGCTTGCCATGAGAGACCTGTGTTTGTGTACCAATTTTCCTCATTAAGCCCAGCCCCACGGACCTCCACCTATTCCGCTATTTTATTTTTTTTTGCTATTTTTTCTTTTTTTGCTATTCACCTATTCTCCACCTTTATTCTGCTAGAAGACATATTCTAAGAGGTGGGGCAGGGGAGGAGGCAGGAATGGGTCCTTTCATCCCAGGATGGGGAAGAGACTGGAGAGCTTCTGGAACACCCATGGAATACTGGCCCTCAAGTGCTGCTGGTGCTCTAATCCAGGGGTATTTGAAATTTCAATTATTTATGTGTTCATGCTGTGGGTTAATGCTGACTGACACTAAAACACAGCCTAGATTTAGCTTCATAAAATTTTTATCCCCACTATGAACTGCAAGTCTTTCTCCAATTTCATTTAAAGGAAACAGAGTATTGAAAAGCCTACTGAGGAATTCATGAGCAACTAGCTACAACCTCACTTTTCCTCCTAGCCAAATCCCGGGACTTCATTACCATGGCAACATATCATAATTTTAATTCCCTTCCTGATTGCCACTGCAGAGAAACCAATATGTGTGCTTGCTTTCCTTGCAGCCTGCCGTGCACTTTGTAGAGGGTGTAAAGGTTCATGGCATTTGCTTCCCAGGGCTCATGATCCAGAAAAGGATGCTGTGCCCTCTTTTGGGTTAAACACCCAAAAAAAGATTGATAAAATTCAGCAAACCTGACTCAGGCAACTCAGGCAATGCCTGTGGTGTTCAGACCTCTGGGCATCTCAAACAGTCAGGCACAGCCCAGGGCAGTGGAAGCCCCTGGAAAGAACTAGCTTCCAATATGTTGTGGGGTTTTAGGTATTGCACAAGGAGGAAGAGCAGCTTCCACCATGGAGAGAACTCAAAAAGGGATGAGAGGTCTTTATGAGGACACAGGGTGTCCAGTAACCATCAGTCCCTTGTTCAATGTTTCATTTTTTTTGGAAATTATCACACTCCAAAGCACTTACAGGATTATAATCTCTCTGCTGGAATCTGAAACGGGGCCTGAAACACCAACAGACTGATGATTATCTGAATTATTTATCTAGTTCACATAAAATCACTTGTTTGAGGCTGAAAAGCCTCGTTCAGACTCAGAGCCCAACAGGGAACTCTGGCAGGGGGTCACAGATATTTGGTGCTGCTCCATGCAGCACCAAACATCAGTCAGTGAGCCCTGCAAGGATTCAGACAGGATGAGACAGGGGTGGAGACAGTTGCTCCATCACTTGGGCATGATCCGTGAATGTTCCATCAACCTATAGAGCTGATTTGCTGCAGCACCCCATCCCCTTCCCAGTCCCCTCCTCCCGGGCTGAGCTCCAGCCTTCCCCTCTCAGTGCACCCCAGCAAGGATGGACACAGTGGGTGACTCTGCAATAGGCATTCCTGTGGGAATTAGACCTCCCATTGGCAGGAAATTCTGGGGTTTATTCCCACAAGTCTCCTGGAAATTCCCAACAGCAGCTCTGTGCACCAGTAATTCATCCATGATGGAGCAACCAGAAGCACAAAACCCAGGGGTAAGCTTTTCCTGGTGCCCATCACACAGAGGCAAAGGTACAAAGGATCTTCTGGAGCTTGGACCTGCCCTCTAAACTCCCTTGAACTGCATTGTATGTGTGTATTTATCATGTGTGTGCATATATCTAATATTTATTATATATATGTATTTATAATGCCCAATTCTGTTGCAGACATCTGGAGACTCACAACTCATTCAAGCACAGAAAAGGCAAGGGAGATTTACCCTTCTTTAAGGGCAGGAATGAAGAAAAGAGCAGGTTGAAATAGTGGAATATGTGTAGCTACAAGCCAGCCTTTTCCCTCACCTCTAAAAATCCAACCTTTCTCCTTGCTGAAGGGTTAAAATTTCTGAACAGAAACCACAGTGTTTTCCTTCTTTTTTTCCTGACCTTTTCTATTTAGTACTCTTTCATTACTGTTTTTCCTCATCTAAAAAGTGATCTAAGTAATTATAATCATAAAATGGTTGTGAGCAAAATGGGTACTGCGGGGTTTATAAAAGACAAATTTCCCTTTTCTGGGAAATTTGCTCTCTCCCGCACTTAAACCTTTCAAACTCTGCCCAGACTCCTAAGGTGGCACGAACCCCTCCAGGCCTGTAAGGCCAGAAGAGGAAATCCCTCCAATATCCAGCTCTCCTCAGCAGATGCAGGATTGCTCACACAGCACTGAGCACTGCCGGGAACGCTGCCCTCACTGCAGTGGGGAAGGCTCCTCACTGAGCAGAAACTAACACGTCTAATAAATGAGTTTGGCAACACTGGACATGCACAAAAACATCTTTGGTGGGGGCAAATCGTGTAGCTGGGCTGGACTTGCTCAAACCTCACCGATCACTGCCAGGCTGAGTATCCAACCTGCACTGGGTAGCACACACCCAGCAGGATCAGCTCCTCAGCCAGTAAGAGACCCCATTTGGTTTAGCCTTTTTAGTTTTTTTTAGAACTGTTTTCTGAAAATAACCCAAGAAAAACCTCCCTTGATGTTCACTAAGCTGTTACTGGCAAAATATCACTGATGTGAAAACAAGGAATCTTTCTTAAAGGTTGTATGTATCCAAAGTGCTCCAGCCTTTTCTTTTTTGCTATTCCTTTATTTATTTTTAAACTGATAACTACTCTCTGCATTTTAATTTATGCAGAAAGGGGGAATTCCACTATGATTTAGGAATGGAAAACACCAGCTCTCAGCCTGAGAGATCATGTAACCTCCATTAAAAACTAACTATTATGTCCAAATTGCTAGAAAACCCTCAGAAGGTGTCAGGTCTGAATGCTGTGTCCCCTGGCTCCAGAGAAGCTTCTCAACCCCCTGTGCAGTGGCAGGAAGAAGCTCAAGCTTGGCTTTAAGTCAAAATATAACATTACTTCTTCCACAATGTGTTTGTCACCTCAGCACTGTGGTACAGACTTCATGGCAGATGGTGGCAAATTAGGTATCCCAGGTCCTCTTGTATCTGAAATGAGCTGCAGTACATCCCAAATAATTCACTTAAGGATTATTCAGGGGTATGGACCAAAATCTTGTCTACAGATCCTTTCAGCCAGAAAACCAATGAGGATTTTTTTGAGAAGACTTTGCATCATAGCTGCTTCCTGCTCCCCAGAAAGTTGGAGCAGCTCTGCTGGAAGGAAAGGCTGAGAATATTGGGATTGTTCAGCCTGGAGAAGAGAAGGCTTTGGGGTGACCTCATTGTGGCCTTCCAGTATCTGAAGGGAACCAAGAGGAAAGATGGAGAGTGACTGTTTACAAGGGCCTGGAGTGCCAGGACAAGGGGGAAATGGCTTCCCACTGACAGAGAGTAGGTTTAGATTGGATATTGGGTAGGAATTGTTCCCTGGGAGGGTGGGGAGGTCCTGGTACGGGATGCCCAGAGCAGCTGTGGCTGCTCCTGGATCCCTGGCAGTGTCCAAGGCCAGGTTGGATATTGGGGCTTGGAGCAGCCTGGGGCAGTGGGAGGTGTCCCTGCCATGGCAGGGGTGGCACTGGATGGGATTTAAGGTGCCTTTTAACCCAAACCCTTCTGGGAATCTGTGATTCACTGATGCTCAGGACATGAAGATACAGCCCTGAGCTGTCACGCAGTCTCCCTGCAGTCAGAGCAGAGAAACAGCCTGTGCCAGAGGATGGTACAGCTCACACTGAAGTAGAGGCCCAAGGTGGAGAAATTTTCCTCCTCCTGATATAGAGAAAGTGGTGATTTTGAATGTATGTCTACACAGAACTTCTACCTGCAGCAGCAGGTGAGACAAGTCCCACCTTGACCTCATTCTATCCGAGTTCACCTGCTGGGAAAACCCTGCAGGGTGGTGAGTTTGCCTCTGTCTGGGCTCTAGGGATGAGGATCAGCATAGTCGGGTGCAGGAGAAACCACCTCATCACAGGTGACAGCAGGACTCTCTCAGGAGAGTGCGGAGCTCTGTGGAGTTCTAGGAGGAACACCAGACACAGAGAAGTGTCTGAGCTGACGACAGCATGCCTGATCTCCACAGCAGGTTGATCGATCTTTGCTAAAGGCATCAATGGTCTGATTTGCTCCTCAGGTTTTCTTCCCAAATCCATAGCCAAGTGCAGAGCATACAGTCGTTTAGACCTTGGTGGAACTCTGGGAAGGCAGAGGTAGTACCAACAGTTTTGTGAAACAACATGCATTCTTACACTAAGTAGAATTTTTTGATGTGCTGATTTTTTGGCAATATGTGAAGCAGCAAAGTCAGTCAGAACCTTCATTTCTCTAACCAGCTTTAAGAGATTTGTAATATTATACTCAGTTATTGGAGAACAGGAGGAAATTGTTTGTCTGATTACAAACCCATTATTTATTGTGCATTAAGAGCACAATCACCTAATAAAGGATATTTTATCCTAGTTTTAGGGAACTGGGAGTGGAAATCAACAGTCCTGTCCCACTGAATGACATAAACCCACTCTGATCTCAGAAGTCACCTCTTGAATACTAAAGAGCTGGAACATAAAGGCTTTTAAAGAATATAGTTTCCAATTAGGTCATTGGTTTCAAACAGAGGGTGTACTAAATTAGTAACATTTGGTGGCAAATTTCTTTGAAGTTCTCATTAATCTTGGTCTTGGATTTGAACTTTTCTTGGCAATGTTCCTTATAGAATTTGGATCTCAGCTATGTCAAAACAACTGATTAGCCCCACAGTTTGAAGGCAGGGGGGATTAGGTAGGGCGGGTGTTAGATTTCATGAAAGGCTTATTTACCTACTCGTTTAGCATGACCAAATGGGAGGGCAGCCAGCAGGGGAGACATGTTGGAAAGATTCCAGCGCTCCTGTCTAATTAGGGATCTCCACAGCAAAGGGTAGCAATGGATTTGTGAGGGCAGCCAGTGTTCATATACAGCTGCCCACTGGGTCTGGGCAAGGGCTGAGGGCTTCCCTTGACCTGTGGTGGCTCTTCTGCATAATTGACTGCCCACTTCCTCAGCTCTTGGGAAATTAGTGGAAGGTAGAAATACATTGGGGGAACATCTTTAGGTGGTGTCCTTTCTTCTTCGTGAATGGCCTAAAGCAAAGTTCCCCCAAAAATCAAATGAATTCTTTTCATCTACTCTAACACATTCAACACCAGGCTTCTGAACAGCTCAGAATCACCAAAACCAGAAACCCTTAAGAAACTCAATGGGAGGTTCTCATGTAGCCTAAACATATTGCTCTAATGAGCAATAAATTTACCTAATTACTTTATGAACCCTAACCCAGAGGAGAAAACACACGGTGAGTTCACTGCGGTGGTGAAGCTTGAGAAGTTCTCAATAGGATCTGCTACAACGAATCAAACCTGGGCACTCTTGTGTCCACCATGCGCATCTCCTTCCTGAGGCTCCAATTATTCAAAGAACAAAGGCAAACACCAGGAGGCCTTTCCTGGAAATCACAACCCAGCAGCAGAGACCTGATAAGGAGAAGACTCAAAATTGCATGAGAGAAAAGTGCTCTGGCTCACTGAAGCATGAAACGAGTGAGAGGTTACTATCATCCCTGGGGACATCTGATCCCAAGCTAGGACAGAGATCCAGCCCTGGAGGGTGCAAGGCCAGGGTTACTTACAGCTCAGCTGGATGCACCCAGGCTTGGCACAGCTTCAAGCCTCCCGTCAGCTCCTGCAGCTACTGCTCACTTTGGGGGCCCCAGGACAGGCAGGAGCAGCGTTTCTGGGTGGTAAAGCTGCATGAGGCATGAGCCAGCCTTCCCAGGGCTTGGGGGCTCCCTGGGAGTAGTGCTGCTCCTGCCTGTGCTGGGAAACTGCCCTGGAGAGGAAGAAGCTCATGAGGAAACTGCAATTGGTGCAGCAGCAGCAATGCTTGGTAGGGAGGAATGAAGGCACCAGTGTAGTCCTCAGTCACAGTAACATGGTATTAAAATGTTAAACTCATCTTTTCCTTGACAGGAAAAAAAAATCCAAACCCCCGGGATTCTGCTTTAATTTGAGGAAATTATTGGTTCAAATCTTACTTTATGTAAAACTCTTGCTTACATCTGCAGACAACCTATCTTAAGCATTTCAGCAGTGACCAGAAAGTCTCCTCTTACAACAAAAATTCAGTGAATATCTGGCCACAGCCTTTGTTCTCACCATCCCTGAGATCCAGTTTTAAGCACAGGTCCAGCCTCATTGGCTTTAGCAGGAACTCAACATCAGTAATGTCCCTACATACGCAGAGGTGTTTGCAGGATCGTGGCCGCAACATTAGTATAGAACTAACTTTAATAAACCTAATTAGAGTCATTCTGCAATAGTGTGAAAAGTAGCACTGATACTTACTGGCTGGGGAGGGAGAAACCACAAGTACTTTCCCACAAGTTGGTGACCTCAGGGTAGGACTTCAGAAATCTCCTATAAAACTGGAGCCACAGAAAACCAAGTTGGCTGCATTTAGAGGAGCCATGGAAATACATTTTTTTTTTTTTCCCCAGCAGAGCTTTTTGGCTCTGAACTGTTTCTTCCACGCTTTGGGGCTCAGTAATGTCCCTCACACTATAATGTCGAAGCATGGAAGAAAATAACCAAGAGGAAGAACAAAAATGTGTTAGAGCCATTTTTGAGGGATTAAATTCTAACAAAGGGAAGATTTTTAGGGTGTTAAATAAAAGTTGCACAGGGTGAAAAAAGAAGTGTCTTGTGGCACTTATTGTCTTGCCTTCTTCAGGAATATAAGTTGCAGCAGCTGGAGAACAGGTGGCACAAATCCAGTTATTTCACCTTCTGGCTTTGAGACCTTGTTTTGCCACCATTAATGAAAGTTTTCTCAACAGAGGAGAGCCATTTCCTCTATTTTCTCCTCATCCCTCTGGCACAGTGGACCTGCCACACATTCCCAGAAAAGTCTGAGTTTGAAGGGACCTGCAAGAGCACCTTGTTCCATTTCCCTGCCGTGGATGGGGACACCTCCCACTAGACCAGGTTGCTCAATGCCCCTTCCAGGCTGTCCCCACAACAAAGCAAGCTACCAAAACCCACAAGGTGCTGTGGGCTTTCCAGCACTGCCCTCCCTGACCCCAGCACATGTCCAAACCTTCAGCAAGCCTAAAGGCCATCAGCTGTCCCTGAGCACTCCAAGAAGACACCAGAAGCAATTTGGAACCTGGATGGTATCTCTGTGTCCTTTCCTGGGGTGGACCAGAACCTTCCCTGACAACCCACGGGATGCTGCCAGTGCTTCCGTCAGGTTGAGACAAGGGCAGGCAGCACATGTGTGCTCTGCAGGAGAGAGAAGGTGGGAGTTTCCCAGGGTGAAGCATTTCCTCTGGTTCACATTCAATTAAAAATCATTCCGTGGCCAACAGCAGCTTCTCATCTGGTATATCATGAAACCACTATTTCAGCACAATTTACAGCCTTTTGGGGAAAGGAGAACTCAGTTATTTAGTAACTTCCCTGCTCACCCTCAGGAAGGTCAGATCCTTTTGTTCCCTGCCAGAACAGTGAGAGCTATAAACTACAGGAGGGAGAGGGTGTTGGGAGCTTGTACTTACAGCGGTGCACCTGGATAACCCTGCAAACAGCCCTACAGAGCAGGGAGGTCATGCATGGAGGAGTGGAACATTATGGGATTGATTCATCAGAGCAGGGAACATCCAGCAGTGCGGCTCAGGAGCTGAGTGCTACAACACAAAGCATAGGGGTTGGATGCACCTTGCCGAGATTTAGATAAAATCTGCAGCTTAAAACCAACAGTTCAGTGGGCACCAGGAGGAGCTGATCCCCATTAATTTCCCCTTGGTAGCCTTTTTTCTGTTAGGAGATGGAAAATAGTACAGTAAGGTTCAGGTCACCTCTGGAGCATGGTGTGGGACCAGCTTTGGTCCCAGGCTGTTGTTAGCAGCTGCCTCAGCTTGCAGGGCACTAGAAAGCTTGTATGGGATCATAGCACTGCAGAAAACCCAGGGCTAAGCCAGGAATAAGATTAACTTGCTAAGGAGCTTCCCCCTCCAAGAGAATATGTATTAATAAGTTTTGAAATAATAAGAAAAAAAAGTTAGCAACATTATTTTTATGCTGCCTTGTGTCCGAAATTTCATGGGTATTTAACTGTTATTTTTAACACCTCAGGCAGGTTCATGTGACAAAGACACTACAGGGAGAGAGAAGCCACCTAAACATGCCGCTAATTGTTACACTGTTTTCACATGAACCTCAGTCAGTTTCCAACCAGGAGCTTAGGGAATAAAGGTCAAAAAATCCTCCAGACTCAGAAAATTCGCAAGAAAGAGAAGGAAACAACTTCCATTGCTGCTACACATTTGTTAAGATTTCATTTCACAAGACATCAATACAGCCCAAACACTTCTGCCAAAACCACAAAGGAGCAATGGTTCAAGGGCTGCAGAACCAGATTTTTTTTATCGCTTCACCAAGGTATAAAACAAACGCTTTCCCTCTGCCTCCCTGTTTATTCTGAAAAATATTTGTCCAACAAGAACAGCAACTTATCTCTGTGAAGTTTGCTGAGGGAAGGTAGTGGATGAACAGAGAATCAAGAAAAGCATTTTGAACAGCGCAGGCCGAGATGTCAAAGCAGCAGCTCCTCCCAACATCATCTTCACCTCAGTTTGCTTGCTCAGCCTGACAATCAGCATCTTATTATGCAGCCCTAGCATTCCTCTGCAATTTAAACAAGGAGTCAGCAATGGGGTGGGATCTTCAGGGTCACTTTTGGAGACCCGTCTTTAGCACAGTGGTCACCAGCCATTTAGGACTAAAAATGACAATTTCACTGAAGCTAATTACATCCTGGATGTATAATACACTGCAGCAAGCACACTGGAAATGATCAGATGGGACATCCAGCTTGGAATCTTAGCTGTTGTGTGCATGAAGGAGGTTTCTGGGACCAGGAAGCATTCCAGTGTAGCCCTCAGAGAAAGAGCAGCCCCCTTTCATTTATCTCCAGGTACACAGATTTGTAATTGTAGCATTCTTTTCCTCTTGTGCCTGGATACATCAGCCTATTTAGAATGCATTTCCTTGGAGGTTCTTTACCTTGCAAAAAAATAATTAATCTCTGCCACACACAGAGGAATATTACATTCTGCACATCAAAAGATCCTTTAACCTGCCCTAAATTTCCATTCTTTCTTTTCCTATGCTCTTATCTGAAGATAATAATTTTCTTCCTCCATTCAGTAACTGGCTCCTGACTGCTTTAGTCAGTAATTTCCTGGAGCATCACAGCAATTCCTGTGATGATTAATGATGTCACCAAGGCCAGGCTTTGACATCACAGAAGAAACAGGTTCTTTTGGGGAACAGATGGATTTATCTATTTAGGTTTAACCAATGTTGGTAAATGACACATCATGTGTGCTTATGAAACCATCAGGAAGGGTTTTCTCACCTCGTAGTGAGACAAACCAAGGTTTGGGAAAAGGAAGAATATTTGGCAATGTATATTCAAGTAAAGTTGAAGAAAATGCTTGGAGGAATTGGTGGTTTTACTGATGGTGAAAAGGAGGTGATCTAGATCCATGGGCCCACTAGAACACGGCAGCAAAATGGTGACAAGATTGTGGATGGAAGAGGAACATATTTAAATTCAGCTGCCAGTAATTTCCAATGGGCAACTTCTGATGCCTTTCCCTGTTTCATAAGGACATCATAAAGAATGACTTGCAAAACTATCACGTTCTTAATTCCTACTGAAGTGCGTATGCTATCAGCTCTGCTTTGCAGATAGACCAAACACATCCTAAGCCAGGGCTGTGTCCCTGACTTGACTGGAGGAGGCAGAACCTGCTCCAGAGCAGGGTGTGCTCTTGGGCTGGGTGAGCAGCATCCAGGCTCCCAAGGAGCCTCACACTGCTGCAGAGAAACCCCTTCACAGTGTCTGAGCAGCATTCAGATTCTTGGAGCTTGCATTTATTAACATGCCAATTTCTTGGTTAGCATGAAGGCGGAGGAAATCTTTCAAACAAGCTTGTAAATGGGATTTTTTTTTTTTTCCTCGGTAGGACAGCTTTTGTGTGTTAAGTTTATTCCTTCTGGCTACTAGGAAATTTTGAGCAGCATAATATAGGACCTATATATGGGACCTATATGTCCACCTATAGGACATGTAGCAACATGTGTACAGGTTGCTGATTTAGAAAATACCTCCCCCAAAAACAAAGTCTGACATTGAGGACACAATCTAAAACCTGAACTAGCTGTGGTTAGCAGACTCCTCAGTCTTGCACAGCCTTGCATTTCACCCAGCTCCTCTTAGAGTCCAGCATGATGGAACAGCTTGTCCTATGAGTGTCCATCATGGGAACATGGACTAGCGAACTTCAGAATTACAGAAAGATTTTGTGCTCCTGTGGAGATGGTGGCCAGGACCACAGTATCTGCTGGACAGTGTTTCTTTAGATGTTTCTTTTCATAGTGAATACTGGAAGAATGTAACAGCCACACAACACCTCCCTGGCTTCCAGCAGTAGAAAAGCTCCAAGGTTTCCCAGTCATTTCCAAAAAAAGTATCTGTCATTTTTCCATAAGAGATATCATAACAGTTGGAAACATCAGAGCTGCTCCCTCCAAAATCCTGTGCTGTAGCATCAACCAGCCTCATGAGAACTTTACCAGTTACACCTAAAACTACCTCAGGACTGAAAAGAGTGCTGTGAAAGGGAGGAGCTGGGCCTGAAAGGTGGCTGTGACTGGGATAGGATAGACCAGGACATCACCACCACCTGGCTGCTGGCAGAGCTGTTCCACTGAGAACTCTGTGAGTAGCTGCTCACACCCACAGGATGTCTCACTGTTATCATGGGGCTGAGCCTTTCACATCACAACTTCAGATATCATGAGTGTCACAGCAGGGCCACGTCTCCTTCTGCTGACACCATTATTCACACTGTTTCTTGTCACTGGACTCCTTTTTACAGATGAAGCAATATCTACATTGTGACGTGACGGGAACTTGGCTTTGGCCTTCAAGGAGCGAGGGTTGAAGGTGATCCAGAGGCTGCCTGAGCTCAGGTTGCTGGTTGCAGTGCTCTACCTCAAGCAGGATCACCTGCCCAGTGAAGCACTGTACCTTGCACTGAATGGAGGAGGCAGTCACAGCACCATTGTACAATAAATTCCATGATGCATTCACTAGAAAAGTCTTGAAACTTTCATGAAACTCCAAGCACAGAAAAATAATTGTGATGACAACATGTGATGTCTCTGCAATGCTTCTCAGGGTGGCTACAAGGCTCAAATTTGGCAGTCTTCAGGTCTTGATGTTTTGATTAGAGACACCATGTTTGAGAATTCAATGCCACCTTTACATTAACTTTGAGATTAGGTCACTTATCATGATGTGACCTCTCCATAAAGGATGGAGGAGCCCCTGACATTGCACACTCTCACTGCTGAAGGCTGAACAGATGGCAAAGAGGCATCCTGGTTCAGGTAGACCTCAGGAGGAGCCAAGGAGGAATTGTCTGAATTGTAAACCATGGCGGGAGCCCAGGGTTGTGTCTGCAAGGGAGAGCTGGCTGGTGCTCCGGTGCCCATCCAGCCTTGGACACTGCCAGGATGATGCCTGACCCTCCACCAGCCTCTTCGTTCATTTCCTTGGCACCACTGCCCCAGCCTCACTTCTCCTGGAGCAGCTCCAGACCCGCTGGGTCGTTTATTCCCACACTCAGCAAGCAGGAATGGGATGCTTCACAGCAAAACATCTCATTTTCACCCAAGACTTCTGCAGAGCAATCAGGAGAGGCCTGGATAAGCTGTGCTCCTGTCAGCAGTGGGATGACCATGTCCTCTTAGCTGGGCAGAGGGGCATGGGAACACCCAGGGACACAGGGAGAAGTACAGCAGACACCAGTGGTGACAACACTGTGATCAAGAGACACTCCTAGGGTGTGCTGTGGTGAACACACACCTCTGGCCTTACTCTGCCAGGACAAAAGCCACTGGAATCTACTGTCTCGTGTTTCCTATTGATAGGCCTTAAACCTTGAGAGGCAACTGAGCAGCAGGAAACACACGGTTCAGGCATGTCACAGTGATTTAGGCTATCTTACAATGTCCCTAAATCTCCATGTGTTGCCCAGTTTTATGGTGTCAACTCCCCCAGCACTTCAGAAGATTTCTACACCCCAAGGCTGGGAACTAGACCAATATGTTGAGAGCTTACAGACATGAGATTAAAACCTAAAACATTAAGACCCTTCTGGGGTTTGAGCTTTCCCCCACTTCCTCTCTCACTGGAATCAGGAAGTGCAAAGAAGCAACTGCAGAAATAAAACTTAGTTTCTTTTCAGAAGGTTACTTGAACGTTTGGAACCTTATGTTCATTCCCATTGAGGGTAAAGATCCAATATAGTTATATTCCTGTACTTAAACCAGTCATCCTTAGTAATTAAGGGCACTAGATCAAAAATTAAATTTATTGTACCAGTAGCACAACCACAATGGATCTTCATAAAATTTAACCACACAGAGAAGTGGGTTGCCTGAGATATGCCATTCAAGCAGGCTTTATTGCATTTAAATATAGAATCATAAAAAATAAATTAAGAATGGGGATGACCCTTTGTCTACCTAGAGGCCCAGGAAAGATGTTTGCCTCTGATACAGTTTGCAAATTAGCATTTTATAGGACCTGGGATGCTGCCTGACACACAAAATACTTTAAAATTCTGTAAATAATGTAAGTAAATTAACAAGAGATAGTGACTGCAATGAATAAAACATAAGTTAAGTACCTTTCCATTTCCTCTGAAGCCTAGAGGAAAAAAGTGACTAGATTCAGCTCTTTGGGGGAAAAATATTGCAAGTACTTGCAATGTTTGGTAGGAGAACATACAGATAATTCATAGAAACGTTGAAAAGTCAATCTGAAGCATCTTCTATTTAACTGCTGAAAAGCCAGGGGTTTGTGGCAAAGACAAGTCCCTTGGGTTGAGTTTTAGCCTTGTCCGGGCAGTCCAACCCCCATCAAGTGCTTGCAAAAATCATCAGGGATGAGTCTTTCCCCTTTCTTGCTTCCCCTGCTCCCCCTTCACTCACCAGGTTCCTCAGAGAAGGCTGGTCATGGGCACAGCTCAAGGGTTTTGTCCTTCCAGCATGGGCTACTGAGCCCTGTCAAAAACTTCATTGCTCTTGGCAAAGCAAGTCAGAGCGCAGAGAGCCAAGCTCCCTGCTTCCTTAAGCCCATCTGGAAGCTTAGGCACAGCTGAGATGTCCCAGCATGGTTTTGTCAACAAGGTAGCATGCGGCTGTCAGGTAGATTTGTCTGGGAACAGAAGTGAACTTGGGTCTCCTTCAGGTCAACCATCATTGCCCAGTTCCTTCCACGCTTTAAAATAGAGGAAAGGGCCATGAGGATTTGATAGGACACTGGACAAGAAAATAAGTTGCCCATCTGTGGAAAAAGCACATGTCCCAAAGGGGAGCTCTGAGGTCAAAGGCATACAGCTGGTGAGGCATTTGGTCGATAAAACCTCTATTTTTCCATTTATTGTTTGGATCTGGCCTCGAAGCCCTAAGCTGACATCCCTGGCTAGGGCAGAGTAGAAATCTTGCAGCAGCATGCCGGCTTGAAGGCAAGAGCCTTATCAGATGGGCTGGAAATATGACAGCAAGAGCCTCTCCCAGGATGTTTTGGCTTGTGATCCAGGATGAACACCTGGAGGCCAAGAGGAGCCTGGAATAGATTAAATGAGTTGGCCAGACTTTCTCATCTTGTTAACGTGCTGCAGGCTTAATTTGTGCTTTGGGCAGGGATTCAGAGTGATTCTTTATTTGATTCAAACCAGATAGTCTATCACAAATCCCAAACTCCTGCTTGGATCAGCATCACCCAGACATTGTCCCTGCAGAAGACAGACTTTGTGACAAGAGCATCTGACAAAGTCAAACAGCACACACAGACTGGGGTTTGGTTGCGGACAAAACCTAGCACAATACTTTGTCTCTCCTTTTCCACCTTTCATCCCCCTTTTTCACTCCAGTACATTTTGTTTCACTGCCCCAGATCACAGGAAGATTCAAACCATGGAAGCTTCCAAGCCACGCTTCAGGAAGTTCAGTTGCCAGCTCTGCAAGGACAAATACCACCAGTACCTCCTTGGAGAGCCTGACCCTGGGCCACAACACGTGCCACGGCCAGGATGGGGCTGGGACATTGTGTACCACCACCCCAGACAGCAGCTTCCATTACGTTTCCTTCTGAACAGCAATGCTTTTCTCTTAAATGCATGGAATATACTCCAAGGTCTCATAGAGGTCACATTTCTGCAGCCGTCTCATGCCTTCAGGAGATGTGAGGCCAGGACAAGCTGGCCCAGATGACACCAGTGAGGACACACACGCACTGCCACAGCACTATCCTCGGACACACATCCCAGTTTCACCCAGCAGTCACTAAAACTTTCTCTCACGGAATACAGCGTCCCATAAGATAGAAATTAATTTAAATTTAGCCGAGCAGCAATATTCAACTAAGAAAAGCATAACATGGTAGGCACCCAAGACAGCAATGCCACAGGCATGAAAAAATGTCTCTCTCTATGCTGTACCTAAACCAAGTGGTTCCTGGCCAGCGAAGTCCCAATATGACTGTTTGTGTTTACAGGTAGCAAATGAAAGCCAAATACTTCAAGAGAAAAGCACCTTTTGCCCCTTCTCCTGCCATGGACTCAACATCTCATCAATCACTTCCACATGGTTCATGCTGATGCCCCATGCAGGCATGAAACAGCTGACATCAATTACCCAACCAAGAAAATGGAAGGATTTTATCAAGTACTGTTGCTGCCAGGTCTGCCTGTAAGGTGTTCCACCGAAGACACAAATCAGTAGCTAAATGGTACAAAGTGGGTGTATGGCCTTGCTGCTAGGAGACATCTTGGCTCACAGGTGAGGGAAATAGTTCTGACCTGCCTCCAGGGAAGCCCTCTTGAGTCTCTGCACAGCCAGCTTGAACCAGGAAAAAAATGGCTTCTACCCCAAATGTTGTCATTTATCCATTTTACTATTTTGGTCAAGGTACAGCCCCATTTCTGCCTCATTTTCTCTAATTCAAAGTGAAAGTGAGCCCAGCCAGCTTCTGAGAACTGCTTTAATGTTCATGGGGAAATAAAAGAAAAACCCAACAACATTAAACCTCCCCCTCCCCAAACAAAAAAGAAAACTAACCCAAAAAAGCCAGACAAAGGTTTTACAGACCCATCAGTATGAGGAACCAACAACTCTTTTTTTCTTTGTAACAGCAGAAATCTATAAAGACACTCACAAGCTCTTGCAGCTGGTAATGGGAACACACAAGGAGCGTAGGTTTCCCTGTTTAATGATTTTGGTCAAAGTTGTCCCTGCCTAGGGGCTTTCACTTAGAGGACACAAAGATTTAAAGTTCATTGTTTTACAAGCAGACAGAAAGGGTTTGTTGCTGTTAAAATCATTTTCCATTGAGAACTGCTCAAATAATTTCCCTTCTCTATCCCCCTTTCCTGTTCTCTAGCCCTTGTATACCAGCACTATCAATTTAGTTCTAGCTTTGCTTAAATGCCATTGAAGGCCAGCAGGAAAACTCTGTCAGAATTATGTCTGTCAACATTTTTGGAAAGTCCAGTTTTCTTGTTTTCCTTTGGATTAGGACAGCAGTTCAGTTCACTGAACCGGGAAACCTGGGGCTGCTCCTGAGTTCTCAGTTTCATTTTAGCATTTTGTTGTTTGGGAGAGGATTTGTATCCAGGGAAGCTTCTGCCATGATCATGGTTCTTTTCCGGAAGACAGAGAGGCCCAGTGAACCTCAGGCACAGAATCCTAGAATGGTTAGGGTTGGAAGGGACCTTAACGACCATCTCATTCCAATGCTCTGCCATGGGCAGGGACACCTTCCACTAGACCAGGTTGCTCAAAATTTATGTGTGAATTGCTGGGCCGTGCTTTGAGGAAAATTGCCATTAAATCCAAACCAAAATTGGCTATTTCAGGCTCAGGGACACTTGGACACTGTCTGGGCAGCACAGGGATATCTGCTGTCATGCACATTGCTGCTCCAAGGGAGGCAGAGCTCAAGAGGGCTGCTCAGCAAAGTCTTCCATAATTTGCTATTCCCGAAGCACAATCAGCCCAGTTTACACCCAGAGCTGGTCCTGGAGGAGATCTTGACTTCAGAGGCATCTGAGAAGTGCCCGATGCTGCAGAAGGGGCTGCGGGAGCTGTGCTGCAAGCCCCAAGTACAAGATGGTGCATAGGACAGAATTAATCAGTCTGCTCTGAAGAAGAAATTCTCCTTGCTAGGGAAGGAAACAGCTTTGCCTGATGAAAAATTAAAGAACTCCTGGCCTAGTGGTTTCCTCCTGGGGTGAGTTAAAGCAGCAGCCTGAAGAGAGAGACAAACCTTTCCCCTTACATACTAACTGCAGATACACTGCCCATCTCAGAGAGTTCCCTCAACAAATTGCCCTCCTTGTTCCCCTGAAATCCAGGGGGATGCTCATCCCTTCCCCTCTCCAGAGCATAAACAATTAAAAGAGCAACAAATCTGAGTTAACTTTCAGTTAACATTTTGCTGAGACTGAGTTCTTGGAGCTACACCACCCCAGACTGAGCCCACCCAACATCTCCTCATACAGCAAAATCAGAGTTTACCACTCTGATTTTGGATGGAAGAGTTTGATGGGGGCATTTACTGCTGATTGACCAAGGTTACTGGGTAGTTACTGAGAAGAGAAGCAGCTCTTTTGGGATTTCACCCTTTCTCCAGGTTCAAGGGGATGGGAACATTGCCCTCCTCACAACTCATTTCTCCCAGGAGTAGAACAGGAGACATTTCCCAGCTGTGGGCACTCGTGGCTGGCACCCCACGAGCAGAGCAGTGGCTGTGCTCTCCTAGCCTGCTGTTCCCAATGGGACACCCAGCTGATCTCTCTGCCATCCCAGCACATGGAGAGGTCAGGGAGAGGACTTGGCATGAAGATCTGACTGTCCCTGCTCCACTGACCACCACTAAGCCCCTGAGCAACCACAATGGGGCTCCAGCAAACGGGGCAGCAGCGACACCTGAAGAACAAGGGGGGGTCACTATTCAAACACCTGCAGCTCTGCTACCAAACAAAAACAATGGCACAAGCTTTCAATTTTCTTCTTTTCCTATCCACCTTAAAAAAATAAAACACAACACTGGTCAGCCACAGGTTTCCTGTTTTTATGGAGCCCATCCTGCCATGTTATTGCTCCACAACGTCATTATTAATGCCATTTAGAGGTCAGGTTAAAAATGAACCCCAGCCACTCCGTAGGCAAGGGCTGTGGAGGAGTCATTCCAAAGGTGATCCCAACAAAACCTAATTCTGCCTTGCCACATGCTGGTGAGGCCAAAGCAGCAAACACTCTGCATCCTGGCTGTAAAATCAAATTAAATGAAAGATCCCATTTCACCAAGGGCCTAATACTAATTTGTGTAACATTTCCATTATACAGAACTGCCTACAGAAAGCATACACTAAAGCACTTGGACAATTTAACAGGGAACATTCCAATAGGAAACATTATTAGATTTTCCTATTAAGCTGCTAGGGGCACGTGCTCACTTAATAGACGTTAATTACATTAGCAAGGCTGCAAATTCAGCCCTTGTGGAATCCAGGTGACTTCTACAAAATTGAATCAGTCCTGAAATTTCTGTAGGGACACAAGGTAAAACAAAAAATAGAAAGAAAATCAGAACAAAGCCACTATGTCACCACTTTCTCAGCAGCGGCTTTAAAACACTTTAATGTACTGGTGTGTTTTGCTTTCACATTTCCAGAGTGGAATTTTCACAAATTTCCCAGCTTGGCAAAATAACTGGGGAGAATTCATGGAATAATGGATTTTTTTTCTCTTGCCAGTGGAAAGAATGGTTGAAACAGCAAAAAGGCTGAGTATTTCAGTTCAGTCTTTTTGTGAAAATATTTAATATTTCCTCAGCATGCACTTATGCACTATTACATTCAATGGGGGTTTAAATACACACTTTGAGTTAACAAGACGTACCCTGATTAGCCTAAATCAAGATCTAATTATGGAAGATTGTTGACAAATCATTTCAGATAACATGTCAATGCAAGCAAAACAGTATATCATTTATACCCAACAGAATTACTCTTTTCAACATAACTTAACTCTGTCCTGAACGTATCTGAGCCAACATTTAGGGCTCAGCTTCCACAGACAGCTCACCTCAGCCACAGTTTGGGAGTATTCTCAGTTTTCTGCTGACTGCTGAGGGAGCCTATGATGGATTTGAGATTCCACAGCTATAGAAATTTACTTCTGGCTCTGTCATTGATATTTCAACGGTACAATTCCTCCTCAGTTGTGCTGCCCACCCTTGGGAAATGTGCTGTCTACGTCCTTGGGTAAATCCCTTTGCATTCATGGTGCAGGGATGAAATTTCTCCTGTCTGAATGCCAATGCTTTTGGAGACAAGGACTGACCATTCCACAGGGAAGCTGTTCTTCCATCCCAATGGGATTCAAAGTGACCAAAAACCTCTTGGGAACTCATGCAACACAAGGGCCTCAAGGACCTCACACTCCAGGCTTCATCTCTTTCCATCTCTGTGAGAAGCCCAGAAGCTTCCCAGGTGACTTTAGGCACACTGCTTGATGTCAGTACACTAATAAACAGAGATCTGCTCTCTGACAGGGACACAGCCTTGCACTCTGCCAGAAGTTTGTCAAGCAGCTGTAATTGAGCTCTCTGAAGTATCTGCCCTGAGGTGAGCCAAGGAGAAATTTTGCAAATGAAGATAATAGATGTTTATGTCACACACACACACAGAGCGAGCTACAATCACTCACTTGGTAAACCCACCTTTAGCCATGGTTGAAACAGCTTTGTCCTCCACAGCTGAATTTGGGTCTCTCTGGCAGCATTTATGCCTCAGCAAGCAGAGCAGGGCTGTTTCTTGCCCTGCACTGAGCCATGCCTGGAGCAGGTCACAGCAATCCATGTAACATCATCTTTATCCCACAAATGTTCATAAATTTCTGCAGATTTCCAGACAGGATTCATTATCTCCAGGCATTCACCAGAACATTTGGAGAAACAGGGCCAGCCACATTGTTAACATCAATCAATTCTGCCCCCTTGAAGTCAACACAGCTATGCCAGCTTGCCCTTGACAAAAATTAGCCAATCTTTTCTAAACTAGAAGCTGTTCCTCTTCCTGAATGTACTGTTTATTCCCAGGTTACATCAGGAGAGTGAAAGTGGTGAACAGTAAAAAAAGATATGCATGGATCCATCTGTAGTATCCAAGCGCTGCTTCAGAATTAACAATTCTGTCAGAGCTTAAGGTGAGGCAGATTTGGACCTCTGGATGTCCTAGAATGGAAACAACACAAAGGTGGTCTGGCAGGGTAAACAGCTTGCCGAAAACACTCCATCAAACTAATTTATAGCATAAAGGAAGCCTTCCAAAACACAGAATTTTGTTTTAGCTTTTTAGATAACCTCCTAAAAGGGTTGTGAACATCTGAAGAGCTAGCAAAACCACCGGAACACCTGGGGCTGAACTGAAGTAACAATTTCAGAAATCATTGGTCCTGAGGCCCAGATCCTAAATAGGTTTCTAAGTAACACTGTAAACAAACTGCTTCTATATTTTGAAGCTAGAGGCCATAGAAAACTATTCCTCATCAGTATTCCATAGGAAAATGAATGCCAAGGGACCAAGTTGCTGTTGAAAATAGCAATACAGAATAGGAAAAGTGCCTCATTATAAATCCTTTGGAGTATCTGCAAAATGCCAGGAAATACTGAGAAGATCAGTCTCCCACCATTATCCTTCCGTGATTGGGCAGAAAGTAGAGTCCCTGAGACTGTCAGGATTTCTGGAGGTGACCTTCTGCAGTGACCCCATGGTTTGGTCTGCACAGACTCAAAATACAGCCCTTCAACATCATCTTTGAAGAGCTACACACAAGCACAAGGGTTGATCCCTTTCGCAGGCGGTGTGGGCTCTGCCACAGATGGCAACACAGACACAACAAATTTTTCATAGACTTCCGTTCCACAGGTATTCCAGTCCTTGTGTCCCAAATCCCAGCATCTTGACGTCCTTACTCCAAGATATCCTGCACAGGACCCCACATCCCTCACAGTGCTGTCCCATTGGAATTGCACCCTTGACTGCTCACTGTTTTTTCTGCTTATACATAAACACTATATTTTCTAGCACAATACTTGAGCAACCAAGTTGCCAAACATTCACTTAAACAAAGAGGCATAAAGCAAATATACACAGAGGAATGTAACGAGATCCGAGCACTGTTCCCCCTCCAGTGATGAATAATGCCAGCCCCACACATGGCATATGAATTTCCCAAGAACTGAGAGCCAGCTGGATTTCTTGCACAGCTCTAGCACTTCATACATCTGTGGCCTTGTCAAGGTAGCCTATCTGCATCAGTACCACAGGGCCGCTCAGGAGGGAGCTGAGGACTGGCTGTCTAGGCATTTGCTGCTGTGTTTTGAGCTTAGAAGCTCTATAAATGCAGGTCCCACCAGATGCCATAAATCCCACAGGAACTACTGAAGTTACTTGGGCAACTTCAGCTGCAGCATGTGAAATGGGGCTGATTTATACCAAACTGAGGATTAGGCCCTCCACATTGGAATTTGATACAAAGGCTTGAAAAGAAATTAATACGGTGTTTTTCTGTGTCCCTGTCTGAGGATCACCTGAGCAGACCACAGCCCATGCTGCAGATGGAGATGCAACATGTAGAATCATGGAATGGTTTGGATTGAAAGGGACCTCAAGGACCACCTAGTTCCGAACTTCCTGCCACGGGCAGAGACACCTTCCTCCAGACCAGCTTGTGCAGAATCCCATACAACCTGGCCTTGGACATTTCCAAGTATACAGGGGCAGCCCCAGCTTCTCGGGGCACCCTGTGCCAGGGCCTCATTGCTTTTACAGGAAACAATTTCCTCCTAACACTTAGTATAAACTTGCCCTCCTTCACTTTGAAGCCATTCCCCCTTGCCCACATGACTGTGATTCCAGGTTTTGTGTAGGTATCTGCTAAATTCCACACTGCACTTCAGCAGGGATGCCATCCCTGTGCTTTCTCAGTGCTGATGGGCCCCAGGAGATTGATGCTTTGGAGCTTCCCCCTGGCAGAGCAGTACTTGGCCTGAAGTTTACTCTTTCCATCATTCTCGTGATCAAAGAAAGCCAAGGGCTGACTGACAGTTCTGCAGTCAACCCTGTTTTAGCTCATAACTGAATAGCATTTCATCCAGCATTTCAGGGGTATTTGGATACCAGTACAGCCCTGTGACTTCACCACATCTCCCTGTCTGACTGATGGACTTCACCTGCAGGTCTTCTCAGATATCAGCTGGGATATTGGGCTTTCACCTGACTCTTGCTGCAGAGACACATCCAGCTGTCAAGGTCCTCACCCCTCAGTTCCCACTGTCCCATCTGTCTGCCTTTTGCTGGGCCAGAATTAGCACAAGTGTTAGTACCACTCTATTTTCCAAAAAGATGTTTTCTTAGTTTTTAACTACATGGAAGTTTCTGCCAAGCAGGTTTTTTGGGTGAAGTGGATTTTCCATAGGAAATAATGAAAATCTGGGAAGGAGGAATGAGTCAAAAACTCCTTTGGATTTTAGAGGCATTTTCCTTGTTCAGCTTTTTAAGATTCAAGTTTTGTTTTGGTTTAGGAGGAGGGGAAAGGGGTCATAGAGTAGTGCAGCTCTGCATCTCCTACAGCAGGATGTAAACAACATGGTCTGTCCTTTGCCCACTGAGATGTGGGATCCTGGACTGAGAGCAGGTTTGTCAGAGCCTCTCCCAGTCCTCAGCAGAGACAGGTCTTGCAGTAACCAGTCCTCCAGCCTTGTGGGCTGCAACCACATGAATTTGATTTACCTGTTCACTTTCCCTTTGTTCCTCCCTGAGCTCAGCTTTAGAAATTCAGCACTGGAGCCTGGTCATCCAGGAGGGCACAGATGAAAAAATATGCTGTTTTGGGCTGGGGTAGAGTTAATTTTCTTTATAGCAACTGTTACAGGGCTGTGATTTGGATTTGTGCTGGAAACAGCATTGATAACCCAGGGATGTTCCCCAAACTGCTGAGCAGGGCTGGCACAAAGTCAGGACCTTTTCTGCTGTCCACCCCACTCCATCCCACCACTTAGGAGGCTGAGGGGGCACAAACAGTTGGGAGGAGACACAGCCAGGACAGCTGATCCAAGGGATATTCCAGACCATATGGCATCATGCTCAGCATATAGAGCTGAGGAAGAAGGAGAAAGGGAGGACATTTGGAGGGATGGTGTTTGTCTTCCCAAGTTACCATTACGTCCAATGGAGCCCTGCTGTACTGGGGATGGCTGAGCACCTGCCTGCCATTGGAAGTGGGGAATTCACAACTGGCTTTGATCTCCTTGCTAACATGCCTTTTGCTTTAGATATTTAACTGTCTTTATCTCAAGCCACAGGTTTTCTCAGATTTACTCTTCCAGTTCTGTCCCTCATCCCAACAGGGGACAGTGAGTGAGTGGGGCTGAGATCCTGGCTGGAGTTGAACCACATGAGAGAAAAAGACAATGGTAAATCAAAGCCCACTGTAACCATATAGCCCTTGAAGCTATATGATTTGGTGAAGCACCAGGGAAATACTGAACTTCAGGTGATTTATCTTATCCCAGTTTCACTCCTGGTGTGAGTTCCATGACCCGTGACCAGTCAGCCATATTCAACTTAAATTACACATCTGTTGTCAAGGTGGGCATGACCCAGTGAGTGGCAGAAATACCCTTACACAGAAGGTACCTCTAAGCAGCCCCAGCCCACACGAAGGACACAGGAAAGCAGTGTTTGTCCCTGTGCAGTACTCCCTTTCCCACTCTCCACATTACCCTCCATCCATCTGTTCACTGCCTGCAGCTCCCTCCCAGCTCACCCTTTGAAGGCAGTGGATCTCTGCCAGCAGAGACTCTGCCTGCCTGGCATTCCTGGCTGTGCTCCCTCTTGCTTTCCCCAGGGAGGTGCTGGAGCAGCTCTTGCTGTCTGCCGGGGTCACCTGCTAACCAGCTTACCTTGCAGCAACCCAGGCTGGCTGGAAGTGGCAGCTCCTCCCATGGGAGATGCGGGGCACTTGGTGGCTGAGGGTAGCAGGCTCTGCTTCTGAAGTGCTTGGAAACAATGGGATTTTTCTTGAGATCTGTCCAGTATATTTAAAGCACCCAATACTTTCTTGCCTTTCTAAATCACCTGGGTTACTTTGCTCTGTAGCTGGGACTGGCCCCTTCGCACAGAGGGTATTTGCTGGTTATGGGGTGCAACTTGGCTCCCCACACAGGGCATCAATCAATGGTGGTGGCTTGACTGAGGCAGCCCCTTCCTCAGTCGCTCATCACTTCAAAAACTCTCTATAAAAGCTCCCCTGACTAATGGTAGGCTCAGCAGTTCACTTTCTTCTCAACTCTCCTGCTTTTTCTCTGTACCCTTCTCACAGGCAGCTCCACACAGCACTAATCTCTCTCTTCCTTCTGCAGGACCAGCTAACTTCCTCCTGTCCCTTACACAACTGCCTGACCCTTCCTCCTCCCAGCACAGCCAGCAGAATCCAACCACAGCAGAGTCCAAATCCCACTAACTCCTGACCAGCTAACCCACTCTTTTAGAACACCCATCCTCATTGGACGGGCAAGGCTGTTTCCACTCTTTGGTAATTAGCACAGCTGTAATTCATTAGGAGCGAGGTTGCTTGCAATCTGTTCTCCTACAGCTGATGTCTTTAGGTTATGCTCAAGGGCTACATTGCTACAGAAACCCCCGCAGAGCACAGATTTCCACATTACAGATGTGCCCTGTTCACCCATGAGCAGCAGAAAACAGGTTCATCTCCTTGGCCTTGGAGCTGTCTGGGATCAGAGGTGGGGTACTGGATGGAAAAAACAGTCCTGCTTGGGAGCATCCTCAGGGCTTGCTCCAGGGACTTGGAAACAAGCTGAACTTGAGATAACAAACCATTAGTAAAAACCAGCACACAAACCAAAGCAGTAAAGCAGAAACATGAACACTTCCAATAACCAGGACACACATGCCTGGGACAGAACCATGGATGATCCAAGTGAAGGAACCAAATTTTAAACCTCAGCAACAGCCTGTATCTATGAGAAGAGCTAGGCATCCTGGGAGAAACAGAAGAGCCAGTTATACTCAGTGGAAAGCACTTGAAAAAAATCCCTGAGAACTGCAGGAAAAGGCCTCCTTTTTTTATAGAATAAAAGCCCAAACCAGATCCTGAATATTCAGTGTGGTACTAGAAGGAATTTCTCAGGGAGCAAGGATAAGCTGAAGTCCTGGATAAGATCTGGGTTAGAGCCTACCAGAGTTTCATGGAAGGGAGGCTGGAGTTGTGCCATGAAACCTAAGCTACACGCCTTTACCCTTTCAAAGATGATGCAGAGTTATCTAGGGATTCTCTCCTTATTAAAAAGAAAAAAAATTCTTTCCTTCAATGCCAAAAAGTTATATAAAAATAATTCATGGCCAGATTAATGAGAGAGAGTAAGTCATTAGAAATCAAAAATGAGATAATTCTGTTGTAGACATGAGTGATGGTGATAAATAAATTATATTTGGCTGACACTACTTAATTAATTGGAATCATGGTGCTTTCTTAAATTTTCTTTGGTGAAGTTTTTAAGGTTTTGACACATCAATTCCCAGCTAAATAACCTCAACGTTAAAGCAGCCAGTTGCATCTTCTCTGCCAAGCCATTTTTGGAGCATATTCTTTTAAAACTTCATCCCTTTGTTTAGGATTTTGGTGGTTACCAGCACATGGCCTGCAATTTCTGGCAGAAGCCCAATATCCAGATTCTTCCTGAGGGCAGCTGGTACCAATATTATCCCTACCAATCCCTGGTGGATGGGGAAAAGATCAAGGCAAGAAAAATGGTGATGCCTTCACTGCTGTGAGCAGCTCAAATAGCCAGGAACCCTTAGCACTGCTGCAGTGCTGCTCATCAAGCATCTCAGAGGACTTAACGAGAATGAATTAAGCCTCACAATTAGAGCTGACTGTATAGTTGCAAATAATATTCCTGGAGGATGATGCTCTCCAGTTCTTAAGCAAATTGTTCCAGTATCAGAGAGTGGCTGATTTTTGCAATCCTATTTGTAAGCCCCTTCTCAGGGGGAAAGAGTAAACTGTGGAGGTAGAAGTCAAGATCTAAAAGTCCTGCAGGACTGAATCATGGTCTGCTGGAAAATAAGGGAAAGCAGCAGGAGGAAAAGAGAGTAAACAGCTTGGTGAGAAGAGCTCAGAGCCAGTGAGACCAGCCAACCTACTGCATGTTTGGGACCACCTGCTCTCCCAGTGAATTAGGCTGTAGGACCCTGCAACAATCAGGTGTTTTAAAGAAATTAATTTTAATCTGTAAATAAAAGGGGGGAATCCTGATTTACAGGAAGGTCTGAGGACTTACAATGGTTATAAGGTATTATCCCAGCTGAAAGTACCAGCACTAACACTTGACACAGGAATTCTTCTCTCTAATAAAAAAAAATTTAACAAGGTGCTGAACAATTGCCTTGCATAGAAATGTTTAAATGATTTATAATCAATTAGTCACTATTATTACCTTTCTAAATATATGCATTAGGAAAAGTTTTAACACCAAGATTCTTAACCACAGAGAGAAATTGGAGGATAATAGTTTAGCTTCAAATAAAGCAATTTACAGACAGATCTAGTGGCTAGGTAACCTTTTGGAAGGGGAGAAAAAAATAACAAAAACTGCAATGCCCTGATGGTAGGGGATCTGGGACTGCCAGCAGCACAAACTCCTAGTCATTCAAACACCAGGCACAAGGAAGACACACATATATATAATAAAGACATCTTTCTGAAAAGAGGCCCCACAGAAAACCTTCTCAAGCTTCAAGGTGCTTTTAAAATAATCATTTTGGCCTAAAGCTCAATAAATGTGGTTTACCCATGAAACCTACCAACTTCTCCAATGCCTTTGTTAGCATGGACTCAATTCCAAGACTTACCAGCACCTCTTGCCCTCACAGATATTCCCCAGACCTTTCCCTAGTGTTTACAGGCTCTCCACGTTATCCTTTCTCATTTCAACCTTCCCTCACCTTCCTCAGGGAGGTCTCAACACTCTCTGAGTGCCACACAGAGGTGTTCCTGGCAACAGCTTGTACCCTTTCAGGTGGATTCCTCCTTGCTCTGAGTATTCTCATCCCTGCAAGGTGATGCTTCTCTGGGATGCTGCCATCAGCCCAAGCATCTCCCCTAGAAATGCCACATTCACTTGCACAACCTGGACACCTGTTTGATTTCTATGTTAAAGAAATTGTTTCTCACCTTTCTTGTATCAACCAAGAGAAAAAGTAAATCCACCTTGGTTATCACCCTTTTTAGCAGCTACATTTCAACAGTCTCACCTACCTCTTCATCAATCCATCTGCCTTCAGGAACTTCCTCCTTCAGCTGAGGTTCCCAGATCTACAAGAAGACTCTTCAGCACATCTTCTTCAGAGCAAACACTTCTCTGTATCCAGGACCCCGTGAACAGCAAACATCCTTATTCTTGTCTTCTAGATGCTCTTGCCAAAACAGCACCTGAGAATGGTCCCCAAACCAAACTGGGGAATGAATCCCCAATAACCACAAGCCCAGGTACAACTAGGAGCAGTTTTCAGGGACATACAGAGGACAGGGCAGATGCTGAATTCCACAAGGATTCAAGGACTCCCCTTTCCTCTGCAGCACTAACCCCCGCTGTGAAGGAAAAGCACACACACCCTTTCCAAGCCAGAACTGAGCAGCTCATATAAAATACAGAAATGAGGGACAGGAGTCTACAAGCTGCTGTAAAATCAGGGTGAACTCATATCCAGGCTGCCTCTAGGACTGACATCTGCTGGGGCATTCACACCTGGTTTGGAACAAAATCAAGGGGAGGTGAGAATGAGGTAAGGAGCAGCTCAACTCTGTCAAGCTGAGGTCATCCAGCTGTGCTGCTTGAAAGTTACATGGGAATGTTAAAGTAAAATCTACATATTTTAAAAATGAGACACCTGTAGAATTTAAGCATTGCCAGAGTTTGGGAGCAGCTAATTACAGCCCTGACCAGCTGGAGGTTTCCTGGTTAAATTCTTCCTAAATTGCTAAATTAAATCTTGTGCCCTGTTCTGACTCCTTCTCTAGAAGGTCTGAAAAATGGACAATCTGAAAGAGTACCATCAATTACTCTGCACCAGATGCAAGGCTTGCAAAGAAATACAAAATTATTTAAATTCATTTTTAGTGGCATTTGGTACATTACATAAATCTGTGTAATTCTTCAGGTGTTGTTTTGTAGAGCACTGGCCTGGGACTCTTTTCAATTTAGTGATAATGAAATTTTATGTCGAAAAATGCTGAGTGTGTAGGGAGCAACAGCAAACACCGGCCCCAGAGGCTGGATCAGCATCACTACAGTAACAGCAAAGCTTTGGAAAAGTAACTTGGCACTGGAGAGGTTCCCACTGCAGCTGTAAAGAACTGAGTTTGTCCTGGAGCATCCCTGAGCCCATCCAGTTTTTGCAGCAAGGCCAAGGGTAATCCCTCAGATCTCTTCCCCGACCGGGTGTTGGATGCAGGCGTGTCCAGCGGGACAGGTCAGTCCCACACCACTGACAGTCCTGGGATGGATGTGCCAGTGCAGGGGACAGCACATCCAGCACTCCCGAATGAACACAGCTGTGCCTGTCGCTTCATAAAATAGAGTTTTTATTTGTTCATACAAATAGTATGAATTATCAGAATTTCATTTTCCTAGAAACATCTTTCTCTGTGTAAAATTAATTTGTGTTGTACATACAACAAAATACTCCATACTTTTTTTAGATTTTCTTTTTTGTGGCTTTTTTTTGTTTTTCTTTCTATTTTGTTCTTTTTTTTTACAAATTGGCTACTTCACTATAGAACCATGGTACAGACAACACATCACTAATAGCTATACTGCACTTCTGAATACAGGACTGAATGAAACTCAGCCATAAATTAATGTTACAATGTGAAAAAAGTCAACCAAACAAACTTCTAATTACACCTTCAAGCTTAATTTAAAAAAATAAGGGGGGGTATTTAAAAAAAATGCACTGTTTCCAGTATTAGCAACCAGATGAACACCACAGAGAATTCACCCTCATTGTCATTTTTGTTAGGTAAGGCTTTTTTATATTAAAAGTCTAGTGCAGACTTCATTATGAAGGATATTGAGTCAGGACTAACAATTTGCTTATGATTAGAAGAGCTACTCCTCACCCTCTGTATTTCCATTCTCCAACAAGTTTGCTCCACAAGAGTTCTTTGAAGCAGGGCTTGATTATACAAATTAAGCTCACATTCTGCTGTACAGCTGAGGAAGGCATTGGGATATTAAAAACTTGTTTCCAGGAAAGCAAGGAAGATGTAGGGGATGCAAAACTCTTCCAGCACTGAGCAGCCAGCACACTCAAGGCGCCCATGCCAACACTCAGGTCCTGAAGGCTCCACCAGTGCAACACTCTGGGAAGTGGCACAGCCATGGCTGGGAGCTCACCCAAGGGCCAGGTGGAGAGGTCAAGCTTCTTTCCATGCATTGCATAAGCTGCTAGAAGGAAGACCAAGGTTTTGAGAACAAAAAATCACTTGTTTTTCCACCAGGAAGTACTTTCTTAGTGCCTGCAGCTCCTTTCCCTCAGTCACCCAACAGTGGCAGGGGCTGGGATAAAGCAGACACGCTCCTGCATTCCATCACCTGTCCTGGCAGCAGGAAACAGAGCCAGGGACCTGGCTGGAGTTGAAGCCAAACCCCTCAAAAGTGCATAGATCCACCCAGCTGCTCAGGCTTGCAGCTGGATTTTGCAGGACAGGGGGAAAGCAGGGAGTGTGAGCCTGCACAGCCCAGCAGGTCCCACATCCCACCTGTACCCCCTGAAGTCAGACTGCATTGGCCCTAAGTGTCATTTCTTCACTAGAAATGGCTCAGGGCAAGAAGGAGAACTTCCCTGCTTGCAGGAAGATGTGTTCGGAGGCAAATCCCAAGGAGGGACTTGCATCCTGCTCACAGCAGCTTTGTAGGCAGCTCAGCATGATGATATTATGCTTAAAATCTCCCTTCCCTTAAATGTAGAGGGAAGGGAGATTTTTCCCCCGTGCACTGCACCCCAAGTGTGAACCCACACACAGTGGTGAGAGTCCTTAAATCCCTTTGGAGGTGTGACACTGCTGAGCCAAGCCAAAAGCACTCAGGTTTAAACAAAGCTCCAAAGGGCATCTCCCTGGCACCTGCAGCAGACCCAGAGCCAAGTCTGCTCTTTGCTGTCTGCCAGAGCAGGACTATATCGAGACCCAGACAGAGCAGCCCAGGCTGAGGAACGTTTTCATCACCCAACAGCCACAGCAGAGAAATGGAAGGAACAGGCAAGAGTGAGGAGGCTGCAAAAGTAAAAGAAACATTTGGGAAACACCACTGAATGGGCCCCACCACAGCTAGGCAGAGCTCAGCAATGGGCAGCTCCAAGGGGGAGCCATGGGTAAATACAGAGAGGTGCAGGGCATGGATTTCTATAGGCAATGCATATGAAAGTAGATGTTCTGCCCTTTGGTGCATTTGTTGTTTCCAGTTTCATTCACACTGCTTATGGAAGTGCTCCCATGGCAACACCAGGAGATGCTTGGTGCAGTGCATCATTTCAGTACTGCAAGTGAGGTGTGGGGAGTTTTGCTGTCCAAAGACATCATAGCTCTGTTTCTGTTAAAAATTCAATGAGAAAATCACTTCTGCTGCCACCTTGCTCTGAAGGTGTTCCAGTCAAGCTGGCAGAACCTCTGACAGCAATGATAAGGTCCTTATCAGGACCTCCTGAGTTCACAAAACACTGGCAGAGCTCTCAGGACAGCCCACCTAGCCTGTCCTGGAGTCTCACAGCAACTGCTTACACCCAAGGAGAAGGATTTCAGTCAGGGTAATGGTCACATGTTTGAAGCCCCCTGTCCTGCCTGACTGCTACCCCTGTGCTCAGCCAGGGCACCAGGGACTGCCAGGAATACCCCAACCCCAGCATGCCCAGATTCCCCCCCTGCCTTCCTACAGATTCACCCTTGTTGGTAAAGCAGCACTTCTTAGCTCTAAGCAAATGATGCTCCTTGGGAGAGCCCATGGAGATAGAGTGCTGGACCAAAAAGTGATGGGAATTAAGAGGGCTAAGGGTGATGTTCCCCAGCCACATGTACTGGGAGGTGTTGCAGTGGTCGTGGAAAAAGAGGTAACAGTGGACATGCTTCATGCTGGGCATGATGCCAGGCAGACACCTGAGGTTTTCCCAGTTATTCTGCTGGTGTCTCTGGTGGGTGGAGGGATGCTCCACGTGCTGCAGGCACTGCCATCACCCAGCAATGCCTGATGTGCATGGGTATTCCTGGAGCGACACTTCCTGCAAGTCACTCTGACCAGCACCACACATCTCACACACAGACACAGCACTTTACATTTGTCCTGCAGTAAAGATTTTAAATGCATAGAAGGATTGTGGGAAAGAACCTCCTGGACAAAAAGCAGGAAGGAAAATGGTACTAAGGAGAGCTCTGCCCATGCAACAGGCTCTGCTGGAAAAAGAGCACGTTGTCCTCCTGGCAATCCTGAGCAGGAGCCCTATGGCTTGGGGTTCCCATGCTTATAGCCACTGGGAAAACATGCTGCTGCCCAGCAGAGGTATGTGGGGTGCAGGGATGCCCAGCCTTCCTCCCACCCATCCCAGAGAAACACCCCCTGGGGATGTGGAAACTAACCAGAAAACTGTGGGATGAGGGAGCACAACAGCGGAGCAGAGACTGGGACACTGGAATAGGGAAAGCAAGTGTTTATAAAGGCCAGATACCCGTAACAAAAATAAACTTGTGCTTTCCCTCTCTCCCTTCCCTCCCTTGCTCCTTTTGATTTTTAAATACAAATTTTGTTTAGGAAAAGTGGAAGCACTGTCTGTTACAAACCAAACCAAAGAGAAAGCAAAAGGGGAAAAAAACAAGGAAAGGAGAGACATTAGAATTAAACACTGTGGAATGTTAAACAGGTTACAGGCTACCATTCTAGCCAGTGCGGTTAGGCAGCTTAGTGAATTAATTGCTTAGGAATTAAAAATAAATTATTATAAAATAGATTTCTGTACATTTTACATACATATATATCTCTTTATATAAGCAAACCGTGCTGGGCAAATAATAACGTGACTTTCCCACGGCAGGCTCAGTCCCAGCCGAAGTCCTGCCCTGTCATCTGGTAGAACTTCATGTTGAAGGGCCGGTAGAAGTCCCGCAGCCTCTGCACCACCTCCTGGTCGATGTCAGGGTGGGTCCTGCCCTTTGTCTTCCCCAGGCAGTGGGGTTTGCTGCTGCCCTCCGCCTTCTTCAGGCACGGGAAGCCCTTGGTTTTGTTGAAGTAGAAGTGTTTGTCGGTGATGATCCTCTTGAGGCCCAGGAAGTCCTGGACCCTGCCCAGCTCCCCGGCGGGGTCGCTGATCAGCCTCTCCCCGCTGACAAAGAGGATCTGCCCGATGGGGAAGTGGAGCAGCCAGTTCTCCAGGTGCTTGGCATAGATGCCGATCTGGATGGCGCTCCACGAGGTGTCGATCAGGCCCGTAGTCCTGTTTTTGAAGGTCAGGCTCTCGAAGGTGGGGATGTCAGGTTTCTTGGAGAGCGTCTGGGTGTAGTCCGAGATGGCTCTGGTCACGGGGTCCCGCACCACCACGATGAGCTTGGTGCCCTTGGACATGGAGGAGATGCGGGCTGGGGCCTCCTTGGTGACGAAGTAGCTGGGGGTCTTCTCCATGGTGATCTGCCCCTCCAGGGTCCTGGGCATCAGGTCCCTGCCAGCAAAACACACAGACATGGGTCAGAAGGGCAAGGAACAAAAATATCCATATGCATTTACATGTATGTTCACACATAGATACACAAGAATTCTTCTCTCTAAAATGCCTTCACAGGCCATTTGGATCATACAGACAAATCCATTTCCTATTGATTTAGGGATTAGAGGGGATTATTATTGAAGGCCACTGTATTAGAAATCCATCTGAGTAATCCCCCAGTTATCCATGAGTGGATTAGCTGAGCTACACTCTGTGCCTGGACCACAGCTGCATCTACCACACCAGCTCTAGACTGGTCAGGATGGGTCCTGAGCTGCACCAGGTGGCTGTTCTGGCTCATGTCAACACCATTGAGACCTCAACCCCAACCCAGAGCTCATTTCCCCATGGGAATGAGAGGATGGTATATCAGAAAAGCAGATCACTAGAGCACATCCACCTCACTTTCCCTCAGCATACCAAATGCAAAACTTTTCCCAATTCAAGCAAGAGGGTGCAATTTTTCCCTGGCTTACCAACAGCAGAACTTCACTCACAGGTGTCCTCTTGCACCCAGTTTCACCCCCTGCTTTTTTATTCCCTATCACTTTTTTCCTCACATGAACTAGAAAGGGCATCAAGAGCTGCCTGTGGCATCTTCAGCACATCCCAGTCCAGGAGACAATGAGGACAACCCCACCCCAGCACTGCCCCACAGGTTACAGCAGGTCAGGGTATGGGATACAACTGTGGAGAGCACAACCTTAGCACATGGGCAGGACATACTGCAGGACAAAGTACTTTTAAAACTTCCAGCAATTCCACTTTATTCCCTGGCTATTTTTAATTAACCACATGGGGAAAGAGTAGGGAGCTTTCAGAAATGATGGAAGTGGCATGAAGCAAGGAAGAATCATTTTTTCCTATCATTCACTAGGCAAGCTGAAATATTTTAGATCATTTTCCAGTTCTTTCCCTTTATAGCCCAAACAGACTTATTTGCTCCAGGTTGCAAGGCTGTTGAAAAGGCAAAAGGGGAGTCAGGCACAAAATTAAAGCTATAAAACTTAAGTTTTCAAAGCATCCACCCAGCACAGAGAAATAAGCAGCCAGAGAAATAATCTGCAAGCCTGAAGCTGTGCTTCCCTCAGCCATATGACACCGCACGGAGGCTGCTCCCAACAGCCATGTCTTCCCTCACTGCTTTTATGCTTTCACAACTAAGATCACCAGGGTTCTTGCAATTAAAACAGCCACTGATAATTTGTGCTAAAGCCAATGGTTGCCCTGATTAAGAGCTCAAGGGAAGGAAATTGACCAATCCGTTCTGAGGGCTAATAACAGGGGATCCAGGAATGAGAGGTCTGTTTGCATTGAAAATCAACCCATGTCCATGAAATTTAGTCAGTAGCTATTTATGCAACTATTGGTGAGCTGACACTGAACCTGGTATTTTACTTCATCACCTTCTGGCATTACCTTTGTGCAATGTGTTGGGCTCCCCGTAAAGCCCTTCTCCATAGTCCCAAGGTGGGAGACACCACCTGCATGGCACTCTGGGAGATGCGGTGATGAACAAGCTGGACTGTGGAGGAAGAGGATATCAACTTGTGGAAACCTCCACTCATGGTCAGAGGTGGTGGCAACCCTGAAAGCTGGGATTTCAAGTCCACACAAGTGCAGTTTCACATGCAGATAAAAATCACACTGGTCTACCAGATACCTGGGATGTGAGAGCTTCTGGAAGGCAGGAGCTAGTGTGTGTGCCAAAACAGCAAGCAGAATAAAACTCTGACTAATCCTTTGCCTTTCTGGCCAACTCTGCAACCCCATAATGCTGTCACAAAATAGGGCCAGTCAATAACGCTCAGGGCAACTCTTAAATTTGTCGTGGGCTGATGTAGATTTCGACATTTGCTCATTAAGTGGTGTCTCCTTTTATGGCCACATTAACCCAAGTTCTACACCCTGCACTGGCAACCAACTGCTTTTCAGCTTGATTTAATGGGTTGTTTTTCACCCACGAAGTCCTTGATGGCCTGGGACCTGCCTAGAGAGGAGAAAGCTTCCCAAAACATTCTCAGGTTGCCCACATTGTACTGAAGGCCTTCAGCTTTAGGTCAGGTTCATTGGATTGCTGGTTATATGGAGCCCTGCATTTTGGGACTGATTTCTCCTCCAGACTACTACAGCCAGTATTTATCAGTCCCATGGGAATGATGCAAAATTTATTTTTCCCCTCTCTGCACAAGAAAGGCATTGGGGTAGGGCTGGGCTGTGAAACAGGAGGAAATTGCTGGGGATGGAGTGCCAAGTCAGTTGATCCAGTTGGCAAACACAGGTTCCTAATTAGCATTTCAGCAAATACAGAGGAGCATAAGTGGAAGAAAGCAGGGAGCAACTCTTTACCTAAGAGGCATCCATTGGCATGGTGTCAGTCCCTTTGCAGAGCAGTTCATGTCCTGGACCCACACTGTTTCAGTTGTAGCTGAAAGCACTCAGTCCTGGGGAAGTCTAAACCTCCCAGACTTATTTTTGGAGAGGGCCTGAATTCTTGGCAAATTAAGAACGTTTTGCTGGTTACCCGTAACAGCAAGCAAAGCAGAACAAGGGACATTGACACACCTACTGCTCTCAGGTTGGCCAACACAGGCTGAGGTGAGCAGAAGTATAAACAGAACCTTCAACCCATGAACAAGACCTGGACCCACCAAAAACAGCCCTCAGGCCCTTGCTCCTGCTCTCCCTTCATTGTACCCACATAGGTGCCAGGCATAGCCCAAAACTAAGACCTTCAAGATTGTCTCAGACTCTGCCTTGTTTGAAAAGTGGCTGCACGAAAGGAAGACAGCTGCAAGTGAAGCCAAATATTGTGGCCCATGGATGCGGTTTGAGCCTCTGACAGCACCACATCCAGGAAGGCAAAGTTTTATTGCATGGGCCTGTCACTTGTGAGGAGCTTTCCCATGGTTTCCATAATCTCCCATAGAGGCACCATCCATCATGCTGGCAACCAGAGGCAGCAGAGCCTCAGGGACAGAAGAAACTGGTACGTTGGCTGGTCTGAACTCACAGTGATGGAAAAATCACAAAGAATTTATTCCCATTCCAGCCACAGCTGGAGAAGGGCAAGTTGGCCCAGCAGAGCACTGCAGCTCCAACACAACACACTGGACATATGCTCTGGTGAAAGGACCAGATCCAGACTCAAACATATCAGCAGCTCCTGGGGCTCCGAGACAGCAAGGGCCATGCTAAACTACAGCTGCTGCTTTGGGAGGGGAAAGAGAAGCTGTGATGGTGAGAAGCCATGATGCCCTAGCAGTATGTAGCCCCTTGGGAGAAAGGAGTGGGTCCAGCAGAAACCTGCTTTCAGCTCAGGGCTGGATACAGATCACCCTGGGGCAGCTTGTGACTGCTGTGGAGCCTCTGTTTCCATGGAGGATTCACAGGCACCACAGAGACATGGGCAACTCCTGACACAAGGTGAGAAAGGCAGAGGTGCAGCTACCACTGCTGTCCATATGGGAGAGCAAAGGGAGATGACAGAGGGAATCTGGCTGTGGGAAAAGACAGGGAGCTCAGCTGAGACCCAGAGCTGGCTAGAGACACCACTGAGGGCCATAGAGGAAACTGTAGTAGAAAATCCAGTATGAAAACCTTGGCAAGCCATCCCTTGTGCCTTGTTATCCTCCTGCCTTCTGGCAACCTGGAGTTCAAAGACCTCTGGAGACATCTTCATCCAAATCATCCCACTTCATAGCGCCTATGAACTGTCTAATCCTTTCAAACCCATGAATACTTCTGGCCTTGAGAACATCCCACAGCAGAGAGTCTCAGCGCCAAAGCACAGCCTCTTGTTACCTGTCATTTGAACTCTGTCCCCACTTTTCTGCTTGGGAAGGGATGAGGCACCTGCTTATTGAGCATGGAAGAAGGAAATGAGGATGAGGAGCACCAGCAGACTCCCAGCATCCTTTATTCCACACCCAGCAAAGCACTAGTGGGACTCAGCACTGCTGACTAGGGTAGAGCTGCCAAGCAACTGAGTCCCAGCGAGGGGAGGAAGTTGCTGTGTGAGCACAGCTATGAATTTTGTGCAGGCAAAGAGCAAGCCCCTAACCCTGAGCTATTAACATGTCAAGAGGGACAGAGGAAAAGCTTTTCCTTTAATGAACATTTCCTTGGTGAAGCCTGCACCCTTTGTAGGCGAAGTGATAGGCTTAGTCTAAAGATGGATTGGCCTACTTTACCTATTAACCACTTAAACTAATGTAATAAAGGCTCTCTTCATTCAAACAGCCCTAATCCCCAGCCCCATACAGCTCTGAAGCCTGGAATAAGAAGGGATACTAAGATGAACTCAGCCAGGCTGTTGCTTGGAGAGGCACTGTGCAGGGGATTTTATGGGGTTTTTTTAAGCGCGAACTTCTCCAATGTGAAAACTGGACCCAGAGTGAGATAAATTTACGAAGTGGGGATGACAGGTGGCCACATGGTAATCCAATCCTGAAGCCTAATGCCATTTGTGGCAGCTTTTGTCTCTACAGAGGAGCTCCAGGCTAATCTGCTGCTACTTCTTCAGGAGGAACAGGCCAGGGGGACGAGAGGACCCCCACAACCTGTTGCTCCATTATTTGCCACAGGTAAGACAGACCAATGCAGGGCAGAGTCTGGTCTTATCCCTAGGGATGCCTGTTGGTCCCCCCATGCGCCTCCTGCCATGGCAAACACCTGCTGGGACAATCCCTGCTCCGCCAGGAGCCGAGGGCAGGGCTAAGCCTGGGGGCTGCAGACACAACTGTCTGCCCGTGGCGGGGTCACCGTCAGGCTGCCCAGCCAAGGCCCAGCACACTCAGGTGTCCTGCTGCCCAACAGAAGCCCCAGAGCTGAGCAGGTGAGCTTTGCTTTCCTTTCCAAGGAAGGTTTCATGCTGGATATATTCCTATCCAGCACGTGGAGCAACCCACCATCACTCTGGGATATGTTCCCCCTGCTCCAACAAATTCAAATAATGAGTCTCACAGATAAGTCTTAAAATCGAGTTGTCCCGTGATGCAGCTGCAGCAGTGGCACCTTCCAGTCTCAAACTCCTCTGCTGCACACCATCACACTTCCTCAATCCTCTGTGCTTCCTCAGTTTCCCTTGGCAAAAGGTGAAAAAACTCTCCCAGAGGAGATGGAGAGCTGTGTAAGGGATGTTGAAAAAGCAGAAGTGCTGTTATGGTCAGGATAGAACACCACAGACCTGGATGCTGCTATGAGATTCAGGCTGGGAAGCACTCACAGCAGTCCCCACAGCAGCTCTGCCAGCAAATACAGCAAGAACCACCTTTAGTGCAGAATTTCTAGACTTTCCCCCCACAGCTGCTCCCTAGAAGCAAGGAGAACATGGGAAATGGGAGGAAAAGCAAGTTAAACTATTTTGGACATCAGCCACATTCATACCAAATTCAGTCCTGTAACCCAGAACCATTTGCTCTGCAGCCCAGCATTGCACACACAGAGCATCCAACCTATTTCTGGCCAGTTTCTACCCCATACCTCACTGATGTTTCAAGAAGACAAAAAGTGATTCCTTTTCAGAAAACCAAATTTTGACAATCTGATTTTTTTCTGGGGAAAGTGCCCCCCAAATCCTCCCAAGAGGCTGTCTAAGAAATTGCATAAATTAGATTGAAAAGTTATGGTGAGACGGTGAATAGAAATGCAGAAGGTAAACACCGAAGTTCTTCTCTCATCCTAGGGGAAAACAGATCTTTTAGCCTCCAGAGTAATGACAGAGGGCTTGAAAACCCAAGATGACACCAAGCTAAAGTACAGCCAGAACCAGAACAACTCAGAGTATGGTACAACTTAATGCACATGATGATTTAAGATTTTTGCTGCATTTTTAATTTACAGGTTGGAAAGCAAACAGGCCCAGTGGTGCCTGCTTGGAACAGCTCTGAGGAACCAAGTGCAGAAGATGAGGGAGGTTAAAGCTGCATCCCCTCAGAAGCTGATGCTTTCCAGTCTGCTGCATCTCCCTCTGTCTTGTATTCCAGGGGTAGTTAGGTGCCATGTTCCCATCCCAGCATGGTCCTGTTCAGCTTTGCTCCAGTCAGGATCCCACCAAAGTCAAAGGGCTCATTTCACACCACAGTCTATCTGTCCATCTGTCACCTTAAGTCAAACATTTTTAAGGAGGGCTTTACTGCAACAGCCAATTCTCACTCTAATTCCTGCTGTTTCTCTGCCTTTTCTCTCCTCCCCGTCTCAATAAATAAATTTAGGCCAAGTGAGTTAATTCTAATATCTTGAAAAAGAGCTGTAGATCCCCAGGGAAGGATGGTGTGTTACCTCCATTGGTGGTAGCTTTGCTTTACAGCTCATCTCCTCTGCCAAGGTGATACCCAGTTATTCCCAGTTTCCGAGGCAGCATGTTGCTGTCAGAAAGCAGGAAAAATGTACAGTGCTGGTAAGAGCAGCCAGGGGCTGGATTAAAACCACACAGTTGTAGGCCCATGCTGGCACCTGACCATGAGCAAGAGCTCAGATATGCTCTGGTAATCAAAACCCCAAAGCATCACCAGCTCAGCTCCCCAGGCCACCACACTGGTCCCATCCCAACCCTACCAGGCCCTTCTTCCTGCATGGCTGATCACAAAACCATTGAATCCCAGCAATACTCCTTAAAAGCAAGAACCTGACCAGCTCTGGGAAAGACTGTTATAGTAATAAAGCATTTTAATTACATCACAAACCCTGCCACCTGCACACAGGTCAACTGGCTTCAAAATTACCTTCTTGGCTTTGACTCTGCTTTCTGGTGGCAGCAACTGGATGAGGGAATGAAGGAGATGAAAGAAGAGGAAGAAACAGAGAGAAAAGGCAATAGCAAATTCCTCTTTGGGGGTGTGAGTGCTTGCAGCTTTATTATTTGACACATCACCTTACCAAAATTTTCCTTGGCTTCAGCTGCTGTTGCACCACAGACCTGTACAGTAGCAGGCAGTCTCTCCTCTTTTTATGACCAGTGTTAAGAGCAACATGTGTGCCTTTGTCTCAAGCAGGAGTCTGTTGTTTGGGTTGGCAAATTATACAACAATAAAAGGGAATGGCTGGGAACCAGCCTCGGCCTTTTTGAAACGGATGTAACCCTATCCAGCTCCGTCGAACACTCGCCACGACGATTACACAAACCAGATGATCGGAATTAATGAACTTTGGGGGTGAGGAAGGAATAGGTGAAGGAGGAGGGAAAGGAGGAAAAAATATGTCAGCCTGAAATTTATGTTTTTCTCACCCTCCTTGCTCCCTGCCCCCAAATGCGCTAGGTGCCCTTGTAGGGGATTTTAGGGATTAAAGGAGGGAGAGGATGGTAATGGTGTGTGAAGAGTACCCATCATGAAAGTGCACTGGGACTTCAATGGGACCAAAGAGCTGGTGGCCAGGGGTGGCATCATCACATACCCCACAGGAACAGGCTCTGGTCTGGCTGTGGAGTCTGATCTAAGCTCCTTTGATGTGGATAAAAAGACCCCATCAAAGGTTTGGGGAGTGGGGAGATGCGGGGTAGCAGCAGATGGCCCTTTCGTCCCCACTCTGCGTGGCACAGCCGGGACGCACCAAATGGCTCTGGCAAATCAAAGCAAGCAGTGCCCCAGGGAGGGGGCAACACACTGCTGCAAATACCAGGGTTTAGGATACTTTTTGGGTTTAGGGGTTTGGTTGTTTTTTTTTTTTTAATAAAAGACTTTATCCACCTCTTCAAAAGTCACTGCATTAAAATCAGACCTAGGAGTCACCACAGAGGCTTGACCCTCTCTTTGCTGGGACACGGGGAGCTAACCCAGCCACAGAGCTGAACAGACAGTTTGCAGCAGCATCTGAGCACCCACCTGGACAAAGCAGGGCCTGAGCCATGGAGGGTTTGTGCCTCTGGGAACAGCAATGGGTGCAATGAGCTCCACCAGCCTCTGCTGCAAAGGCAGCCTTCCCACCCTGTGCCAGCCAAAACACATCTCTCACCCAAATGCCTGCCCTACTGCATGAGATTAAATGGGTTTATTAGAAGCAGTCTCATAACCAAGATGTGACATGCTATTCCTCGCAGGGCTGCTGCCTTCTGTATCAAAGTGCCCTATATAGTGTACCAAATAGCTGCAACCTATAGGGGAGGAATAACCTACATCAGCAGAAACACTTGGTGGGAGTCTTGTCTGCACAGGACAGGCTTATGCTTTCACCAGGAAGCACAATAGAGAAGCCCAGGTTCCACAGATACTCCTGGGAGGCTGGTGGGTGATGTCACCATCACTCCTGGGACATGCCCGTTCTTTGGCAAAGGATGCAAAGGCGTAAAAGTGGTCTTGGAGGTGGCTGATTGAAGCAATCCCCCTTCCTACCTGAGCTCATGCTCCATGCAGGGCAGCCTCTGGGAGGAAAGGTTCAAGGAGTCAAGACCACTCTAGAAACTTAGGAACCCTGGAAACATCCTTGCAGATGCTCTCATGAATGTGCCCACAGGGCGCAGTTCTCCCCTTGTGGCCCTCTCCTCTCCTGTGGATCTCCAGCCCTGGCCAGAGGAGGCAAAGGGCAGAGCCTTTCGGAGCAAGCAGCACGCTGTCCTCTACTGCTTTCCCAGCCTCCACCCAAATTCAGCTCCAGAGGCCTTCTTCTACCTGATGCACTTCATCCATCTAACAATCCTCAGTTGATCTCTCTTCCAACCCCTCGTCTAGGTGTCTGCTCCATTCCTGTAAGTGTCTAAGGCCAGGTTGGATGGGGCCCTGAGAAATTTGGTCTAGTGGGTGGTATCCCCCCCTGCAGTGGGATGACATGAGGGGATATTCAAGGTCCTTTCCAACTCAGGACATTCTATGATTCCTTCTGAACCTCTGCATGCACACCCCATCCAATGCAAGGCTTCTTGCTTTGCCCATTTTCCCCAGCCCCTGCCCTTATACCACAGCCCCAGTCCTTGCACCATCACACCAGTTCATCCCTCCCTCCATCTCCAGCCTAGCTCTGAGCCTGGCGAGTACCACACCTTCCCACAAGAAATCTCTTTACCAGGCTGAGGACTCCCAGGCTACTTGGTCATTCCTCAAATAGAAATTGCTTCAGCCCTACAGAACAAACTCAGAATGTTGCCACTGTCACTGGGTAGATCATGCACCAACTGAGCACAGGCTGCAGAGATGTGAAGCTTTCTTTGGATTAGGAAGGGCCAAATTTCCAATTATTTTTTCACCTCTTCCCCAAATAACAGTACAAGATGCTACAACCACTAAGCAAGAACTTTCCCTCCTTTGCTGGAGCCAGGCAAGATATGCATCAACGTCCCCAGTTCATTACACAGGCCCTCCTCTTCTCTTTATGTAAACATGGAAGCCTCTTTCTACTCCCCACCATACTTAAAAGCTCTGAACTTCCACTAACTAATTATCTTCACTAGGGGGAGAGGAGCATCCCTTTACATATCAAAGGGCTGCTTTGGAGGGATTTACAATAATTTAAGATGAAATGGTAAATATTCTATTCACTCCAGTTCATCTCCAGTAATAATTATAATCCTATTAGCAAGGTCCCAAGAAAGTGATTGTATTATCATCTAGCAAACATCTATGTGGATTTCTTGGAGGGGTGGGATGGGGGAGGCCATAGGCAAGTAAAGAAGGAAAAGCAACAAAAGATGCAGTTGCCAGCATCTCCCTTCCCCCAGCAGGATTTGGGCTCCATTGTCCCAATGCTTCAATAGTGCTTTGCTCTGAAAATAAGAGCTTTTGAGCGCAGTAAGGGGGTGGGGCTGAAATGAGCATCTTATTCCTCTCGGTCACTGCCGCTCCCCTTTCATGGCCAAGGGTCCCCCCGGTGCAGCTCCGTGACAAAGAACGCCCGGTGCTGTTCCTGCAGCCCCGGGCAGGCGGCAGTGCCACAATTAAAAGCTAATTGCTGTTTATGGGTGAGTTCTTTAGAATATTGCCCAGCATCACTGGGCTGTGCTGCCCACTGGTCAAGTCATGCGAGATTACTCTAATCTGTCTCCATTTCCCCCAAAAAGGACAAAAAGACAGGTTTTGTTTAAAAGCAGAGCAGGGAGATGGAAGTTCTGTGAAACTCATGATTTAAGGGGGGAAAACGCCCTGAACTCAGCAGGAAATATGACTGAGCTAACTGGCAAACTGGGACTAAAGCCCCTTTATCAGCAGCACCAACTGTCTACACCAAACTGTTTTATTCCTGCTCCATGACACCTCCTCCTACACCCCACTGGAGTGTTTAGCTGGAATTGATCCCTGCAGCAGTGCCTCAGTTGCACCAGTGTAATCCTCTTCCCTCTCTTCTGGCACCTGGAGGCCACCAGTGTGAGTTCCCCACCATTTCCACTAGAAGCAGGCATCTCAGCTCTGCTCACTCTGGGAAATCAGCAACTACTCCAGAGCTGCACCATTTGCAGGCTTGCAACAAGCCAAGATTACTGTCATAGTGTGCAAGAGTTTATTGCAAAGCTGTTGAAATATTTTTCTCAATAAATTAAATAGACAACAGCCTGAAAGGGAGGAAAGAGGAAGAATTTTAGGCATCCGGAGAGATTTCAGTGCTTACAACATTCCTGGTAAAAAATAAATTCTCTGGGCTGCCTCTGCCTCTTATTCTTTTGTGACCAGAAAGACCAGCAAATTCTCCTCCCTCAAGAATTTATAGCCTAGAGTTAACATTATGTGTACTAACCTCCTACTATGTAAAGATTTCATAGATCCACTTACAGATTCATTGCAAGACAAAGCTCTAGCACTCTTGAGGAGTCCTAGTTCAACACATCCTTGCACCAGAGATATGAATCCTTGGACTCAGCTTTACTTAGGTAGCACCAATCCTGCCCTCATGGGAAGCTAAAATCAGCATCTGTACTGGGTCAGTACCTGCAAGCACAGAATGCCCTTGTCCAGAAAAAAAACAGCAAAATAAGAGAGTCAGGGTCTGGAGTTACTGGCTTAATTGTGGAGACAAATATAAAAGACAAAAACCTCACAGCTCTTGCCAGGCTTTTGCTAGCTCAGAGTAGACCTGTGCAAAGGAAGCCTGGCTTGGAAGAGGCTTAAAAGCAGATGAAGAAATCATAGTGGTGGGATATCCAAAACACATCCATGGAACCCAGGTGACAGGAGGGTCTCCTGCAGCAGAGGATGTGGGACTAACACAGTCCACGCTTGCACACAGACTCTGATCTCAGGGGTTTGGCTTCAGCTCCATTGGGAGATCAATTGGGCTGCTACCACAAGTCCAAAGCAAAGCCTACTCCTTGCTGTCAGCTGTCTTGCCCCACAGCAGCCACTCAGCCATGCCCAAGAGGCACCAATGCCCACTGCTCACACCACAGCCTCTTCCCTCTCACCCCTTCCCTGCTACCAAGGCCAAGGGACAAACCCCCAGTGTGGCAGGACTGGTGGTATGTTCAGCCATCAAGTCCATAGCCCCAAACAGCTCCCACACCCACCAATTTGCTCTCTTAACTGTAGCAACAGCACTAATCCTCTCAAAGATGTTAAACCACTCCAGGCACTGCTCCTCACAGGTCTTCAAGACATTTCTTTTCCTCCTAGGTCTTGGGAAAATGCTTCCTTGCAGCAAAGGGAGCAATATAATCCGGTTAAGCCCCAGCGATGTGAGGATCTGGGGTTCGGAGGAGGCAGAAGTGGGTATTGAGACACACAGAGCAGGCACTGCAGAAAGAGTACAACCTGTTGGTGTTCTGCTGCTGTCCCAGGAGCAACAGGTGTTTCAGGAATTAGATGCCCAAACCAAGCAGCACCACAACTCATCCAAGGGTCAAACTACCTGCCACTGCACATGGAGCTGAACATCCTCCTGGCTCATCCCACCTGTGACACCAGGGCACCCTGGGGTTCCTGGCCCTGGCTAGGACACCAGGAGGTATTCCTAATCCAGGTAGCCCACAGGAGGCTATCCAATCAGCCTCATCCCTACAGTACCTCTTCTTCCAGGCCCTGCTCCAGTGACTCACTCTGCTGTATGCTAGAGGTGGTGAGCCCAGCGAACAGGGTACACCTCGGTTTGGACCCAAAGGGCACTTCTGGTGTAATCAGTGCAGGGGAGATGGTCACATCTCGTATCCCTAGTCATCTGTATGGCAGCAACACACTGCCACACTGTTTCTGTAGCTGTGCTGCAAGAGGGAAGTTTCCCAGTTTCCCAGAAAAGGAGTCGGTTCAAGAGAAACAACCTCTGGTTTGGGCCATTCTAGGGTCAGGGCCCATGCCAGTTATATGGATATAGATTTTTATGGCACACACTCATAAATTAACTTTCTGGTTAAGTAACCATGTAGTGACCATGGCAGCAGCCTCTCTCCAGCCACCAAAAAGCAGCTGAATGTGAATGGCCTACCCTGGTCCACCCCAGCTGACACTCAGAAACACCTGACAAATTTCTACCCAGGAGAGCACTACAAGATGAACTTCCCAGGCTTTGCCTCTCCTCTGGGGCACTGCCAAGCCACCACATTTCACCTGCTCCAACTCTGCTAGAAGGTGGGGAAAAAACCCCAACCCACATAGCAAAGTGCCAACCCCTAAAGGAAATACAAGTCAACAGCCACGCCAGCAAGATACAGGTAGGACCATGTTCCCCTAATGCAACATTCATAAATCACAGCCCTGCTGAGAGGTCTTTTGTGTTTTCCCCAACACAGAAACAAATGCCCTAATCTGTGTGCCTGCACGGGCAGGTAATGAGTTACACTGATAATGTTGCCTTTTGTTAAACACCTGCACCAGTGGCCCAGCATTTGCACAGGGAGGACTTTGTTTGCCACCTTGACACACATTTCTCCTAATTAAGCTCAGCCTTCCTGCTCTGGGTCTTTACAGCCATGACTAGAGAAAAAAGCCTCCTGATAAACTTTGGAGACCTGAGTGATACTCCAGCTCTCACCCTTCAGATCATAACCCATGCTGGGGGACTATCCCCAGTAATTTGTCTGCCCTTGTGGTAAGACATACTGAAGTTAGGCTTGAACCACTGTGCTGAGTTAGAGCCCCAAAAATGGACTGGTGGCAGCTCAGGTCCTGCTCCTCTTCCTCACCATGGACATAAAGCATGGAGGGGAGCAGGCACACTTTATTCACCCAGCAGCTTTTTCCTCTGTGCACTAACATGCCCTGGAACATCTTCCACATCACATCTGAACCAGAGACCACTAGATCTTTCACAGCATGTGGGAAGGGATCTCAGGGTGGCCAGGGCCAGACCGGGCTTGAAACAAACCTTGACACACATTTACATCTACAGTTTTTCAGAAAAGCCATGTGTAGGATCTCCAGGAATTCACTTTCTGCACCTAAAGGGATCCAAAGGGCACCCAGCAAAGACCTTCAAAACAACAGCTCAGAAAACAGCCAGCTTTCTGTTTTCATGATGAAAAAAGAAATTTATGTTTTTTCTGCCCTTTCTGATCATGTACACATGTTCCCCAGGCCAAGTAATGCCAACAAGGCCAAAGTTATGACAAACCTCAGCTGCATGACTCCACCTGCCTCTTCAGCAGCACCCAAACCAGCCTTGAAACTGTGCAGCACTGAGGCTTCTCCTCAACTGTGGCAAAGGGAAGGGGATGCTCCTCTGACCATCAGAGGACCTTCCCTGTGGTCAGTGACAGCAGGGAAGAACAAACTCATCAGAGAAAAAGCAGGAGGGTGCTCAACCAACCAAGCATATCCTGTACTCACCAGCTGCTCATTACCTTCAGCATCTTATTGACTGGGTCAAGAATTTAAAATTGGTTTAGACTCTATACCCAGCTGAGACACCTAATTAACTTCTGAAAGTCTCCTGCTTCCTTCTCAGAAGGGAGAGGTGGCACCAGCCACAACCTGAACCATCAGTAATCTGGGCACTGGCCCAGTCAGTGTGACCCTCATTGGGATGAGCTAATTTTACCACCCACTGGAACAAAAGGCCTGGCAAATTAATACACTGGTGATCCTCTCAGGACTGATCCCTAAATGCATTTTAACACAAATGGGATTGTCACCTCAACTCATTTGTTAATGGATTTGTGATTCGCTCTCATAAAGGAGCAGCACTGGAAATCAAGATTTCTCCATGGTAAACAGGTCAGGGCAGTGAGACATTTGTCCAGAGTGAGATTTCTTCTGCCAACATCTCTAGTCAGGCCAGGATGAACCTTCTGACTCTTCCCTCCCTTTGACACCTCACATCAAGCATCAAAGACAGAAAATACAATTAATTTCCAGGACAAAATCCCAGCATGCCCACTGAGGCAATCCAGCTGCAGGTTTGTGGTGCCATCACATCCCTGGGTCCCTAATGACACTGCAGGACTCGGGGTAAAGCAGAAGGAACCAAACCAGCCTTGGGAAAGAGAGAAATTCCCAGTGAAGGAGGGAGATAGGTGCCAATTAGGGAAACATGAAGGAGCAGGTCTGTCTGCAGACTGCCTTTCTGCCCAGTCATTACCTGGGATCATGGCATGGTCATAAACAGTCAATGCCATCCAGCCAAGAGCTCTTTAAAGAGCAGGCTTAGCTGGTGGAGATGCTCTGCTGCAAGTACAATAGATGCAAAGCACTGCTTCTCATTAAAAAGGTATTCACATAATTAGAGACTTCACATGGCCATACCAATGATTTGATCTAGTCCAGAGCACTCAGGCACTATTTAAGAGGGCCTGCTTGCCATTTCTGATGGCTTGGGTTGTCTTTGTGTGTAACCCTGCCATCTCCCCACACATTGCAATGGAAGGTCCATGGCTATGGTGACAACCAGGAAGGACCTTGAGCAAAACTACACGTGCCAAAGCCCAGCAGCAACCTCCAGCATCCCACCCTGCTTTTATTCACAGCCAACTTCCTTCCAGAGCCAGCCACGGGGCTGAATTATCCCCAAGTCCTTCAAGCCCTTGTACATAAAGAGCACTGTGGGCCAGTCTGCCAAGGCCTTAGAGCACAACCCAAGTGAAATGACTTTTCCCTGAACACTGAGGACTCTGAATGACAGCCATTATTATTCAGATGAAACCAAGTGTCAGATTAACAAATCAATAGGCATAAGAGATATAAAATGGGTGACCACTGAAGCCTTTCAAATACCCAAACATATGGATGAACCAAATGTGAATTGTAATTGACTTACCCACACCTTTGATCTCTACACCCTTGGGCTCTCAAAGAGGCAGCCCAACCCCCTCCAAACTGGGCTGAACCCGATCGGGGACTCCATTGTGAGCTTCACAAAGTCCTTTCTCTCTGCCTTCAGCCCCTGGATGTAGATGCAGCCTAGTGCTTGAAAAGTGAGAAAAGCCAGCTCTGCCTTGGAGAGCCAGGGAGTTGGAGATTAACAGCCTACACTACCAAAACACAGCCTCTCACGGGGAGCCCATCACCCTGGGCATCTCCCCCACCAGTCCTCACCCCTGGTGATGGCTCTGAGTCAGCTAGACGTGCATGAGGAGGTGGCCTAGTAAGCAGCAGAAGAGGGTCTGGAGCAAACTTGGGCAGTGCCGATGTTCATTCCCCCACTGCTCCTGGAGCTGCACATGGGGTCTCTGGTTTTCAAGGATTTCCCTGTGCAAGACCAATGATCAGACTTTGCTGATGGGTTCAGGGCATGTACATCCCCCTGCTGTAAAATCTGGGCTGGTCTGGAAGAGCTGGAAGCTGCTCTGCCCTTCTCCAACTGCCTTGACAGCACATAATCACTTGTGCTTGATTAAGAAATCTGATTTTTAATTTTCCTGAAGATGTCTCTGCAGCTACCTTGAAAATAACACAGAGCTTAAATAAATGTTATCCCTAAATTTTTACATTTGGACTTTGGAGAGAGTTGTGAGCAGTTTTAGATAGATACGTGGGAACATAAATAAAAGAGCATTATCAATTCTGATACCATACAAACCCCAGCTCCCCAGGAGTCAGAAAACAACTGTTTGGGTTTAGTTTCAAGCCTCATTACAAACTTAAGTTTCTGTAGCTCTTCTGGGAAACCCAGCCCAGATTATTCTTCCCCCTCCATTCTACAAATGTCACACAAATATGCCTTTCGGGGAGGTTTTGGACCCGTCACTGAAGCTTCCCCATGTGTCCCATGATGGGGAACAAGCTGTCCAGCTTAGCTCCTGCTATACTGAGTCTCAGAGCAACAGGAGCATTGGAACGCTTGTTACTGAAGGCAAATGCCAGCAGCTATTCCCAGCACAGGGCTATTCCCAGCATCAGGCACCACCACTGAGTAAAGCAACTCACTCTGGGAAGGCAGAGACTTGGCACGTGCCCTGGCCTCCGGCACCAGGAGTGCGTTTGATGGGGCAACTGGGTGAGGCAGAGCAGGCCTCTCATTTTTGGGCTCCAACCCAGCTGTGCAGCTGCTTAACCCAACCGGTGAGCGCTGCTGGAGCAGCCGAGCCCACGACAACTGCCGGGCTCACCCGCAGACGAGCCCCGGAAGAGGAAGATTGTGGGGAGGAAGGCGGAGAAGAGGAAACTCACGGCCTCTTAATCTGCTTTAGGACTACATGAGCTTTCCATTTATATATAGCCTAATTAATTATTACACTGCATTGAGCAGTCTGACCTTGGAATCATGTCTCGGGGGAGGCAGCAGTGGCAGTGCAGCCAGCCAAGGCTCCGGTGTGAGCCCGGGCACGGCACGGGGCTCGTGGCTCCTCCTGTGCCGGTAACTACCAGCCTTTGGAGTAGACTGCAGCTCCCGGCCCCTCTCGGCTTGCAGCAAACCCAGGTTGAAACCCCAACTGGCTATTCCACTTCTGCTTTGGCAAGGCTGATATCTCCTCTCAAGGCTTACTTCCTTCCCTGCTCAACGCCCCGTATTAGCTATTCCTTCTGCTTTTCCAAATGACATGCAGACAGTCCAAGGCTCATTAGTTACCATACCAGCTCAAGAGGGAAATTAAAAGGGGGGGAAAAAAGATGTTACAAGCCTTGTGTTAAGTTGCAAGAAATTCAGTGCACTGCACAGGGAAAAAGGAAGATGGGCTTTGCTAAGCATGTCCTCGACAAGGGGCAGTACCCAGGCCCCCTGGCTTTTTGTAGCTCACTTTGGTTGGTCCAGCCATAGTAGAGTCAGAGCAGGACACCAGGGATTCTCAGAGTCACCCAGACGTCCACCACTGCCCCCCTGGTCCCAGGTGAGACCTTCACGAGCTTGCTCCATTCCAACCCACTTGTGGAAAACAGGAATCCCCCAGCACTCGGGAGACTGGCTCCGATCTGGAACAAGTCAAAAAATATGGCACCAGAGGTGTGTGCAGGGAGTTCAGAGCAGAGGCACAGCATCTCAGTGTCAGGCAGCACGTTTGTTCCAACATGCAGAGACACAGGACACAGCACAGTCACAGGGTCCCTCTGCAATTCACGTTTAGCAACAGCATTCCCAGCCCTGTGTACAAACCAGCTGAGGGCTGTGTATAGCCACTCCAGGACTGAAGGGCTGGGACACACCTCCTGTTTACTCCAACACCTCCTGATTTCCTTCCAAGTCTAATACACCTTTAGAAAAACAAACTGAAGGCATGCCAAAGCTGCAGGCCTTGCCAGTTTTTAAAATAATATTTAATAGCTCAGTGAAGCAGCAAAACATTTTATGAGGAAGATGCTGGGGTTTCACCCTCCCCCTAGTGACAGGAGGATCCATGCTCTGAGCCTGCTCAGCTGCTGCAGCCCATGGACCCCATTCCAAATAAAAAATACTGCTGCAGCTTAACCCCAGTGCAATTGCTCTTCCACTAAATGAGCACTTTTCCAAAGATTTCCTATGCCTCCCTGTGCCATTCATCCACATTTGAAGTTTTAAGTTTTCAAGTTTCAAGACATTCAAACCCTGCATCCCAGGCTGCAAATTAAACTCTGGGTCAGACCTGCTGCCGAACAGAGCCATGACTCCCTTGATGCCAGGGCTAGGTCACACCATTGCTCTGTAGAGATGTTCCTCCTCCCTCCCTTTTCTGTATGGAGGGGAGAAAACAAAACTGCTGTAGGAGCAGGCTAGTTCCAGGGCGTTTCCAAGGAGGTTAACGCAGATGTAAAGCATTTAACAGAACCTGAAATTATTTTTCTCTAAATAAAGTTTCCGTAGCCACCATGTGGCAGGGCTCTGCCATGCTCACATATCTTGACGGAAAGATTTTAAAAATGAAATTATTCATCTACCAGAAATCAGTGTGAGATCTGCCAGCAGGACCTGTACACCTATTTTCCTCTAACATTCCCACCAACATCATCTGAAGTCCCAAACACTCAAGCTCCCGGTCTTCTCTGAATGATTCCGGAGGTCGCAGGGCCAGGAAGAAAGGCCAGGCAGCCAAGCAAGCCAGCTCACAGCTCCCAAAAATCCCTCCTCACTTCTGGACCTTCCCAGTACAAGGGCACCACAAGGTAAATCATCATCACTGAGTTCATTTTCCTCCTCCTTCGGTGCTATTCCTAAGAGGAAATCCACCATGGGGAACGCTGAAAGCCAGTGTGGCACCAGGAGAGATTGCCCCCATCGGATCACTATCATGAATGGACTAAGGTATACCACACATCCCAGCCAAGCAGACCCTGTTCTCCCTGGGTGGAGAGAGAGGGACCATGCTCCTGACCTCCATTTTTTCCCCTCATCTGACCCATGGTACAACATGATGCCTGTCCCCACTTGTCTCTGCACCCCTTCCTGCCACCTTCAGACTGGGAGCAACTCCCTGATGGCAAAGTTACACCACCACAAACACCTGTCCTGAATTCACCCCACCTTTCCTCTGAGCCCGCTGATAATATGTTTCATCACAGGACCCCTTGTTTCCATTAAGAAAGCTAAGATAAGGTCCATTTACTCCATTGCCTTCTGGCTGCTGCTGGGCTGAGCACCTTTAAAAAGCACATGGTGTTTCTCGCACGCTAATTAAACACACAGCAAGCTGCTGAAAGACCTGGAATTGCAACGGTTAGGGCAAGCCCCAGTACAGTCATCAGCAGCAAGTCAGGACCCAGCACAGCACTTAGTCATCTCCCACAAACCAAGGAAGAAGCCTCTCCAGCCTATCCTCAAACACCACATGGTGACATGAGGTAGTAGCTGATAGGCCTTGACCCACTAATTACACCACTGAGACAATGTGCCTCACTATTTGTTGCTCTTTGAACCCATACATTACCCATCCCACGTGGCCCTGGCCCATTCATTATCACCTGAACCCACTGGTCACCCATGGTCACACCACCAGGAGACATGAATCCTGTGCTGAATGATCACTGAATTAGACTTCTTCCTAGTTGGGATGGGTAAATAGCCCCAAACCCAGGCTCAAGTGAACAGAGCAGCTCAGCAAGAGAGGCCCGAACATAGGGCATTCCTATCATCAGGCAGATTGGAAATACAGCTCCAAAGAACAGCGGTTTGGGTAGAGTTTCTATAGCCACTGCACCCAGGGCTTGCTGGCTGCTTTAAAAAACAAAGCCTTGCCTAGAAGTGCCTTGACACATCCAACGCTTGGTGTGTTACAGACACCTGCCATGGCCCACTTGAAAAGAAAAAAATAATAAATCTCAAACCCAGAGCTGAGCCCGTGGGTTTTCATTCCCATCATTTTCATGCCAAGGAGCACAATGCTCCCGGCAGGCTGCGCGGCCCTGCGCTAACACGATTAGCCAGGCAGATCCACCATCCGCATCCGTCACCCCCAACGCTTGGCCAACTTTGAAAAGTTCAGCAGCTCAACAGGTGAGGCCATGAAACCTGATCACAACAGACAATGTCATCCCCCCAGCGTCGTGCTGGGAAGAACTTGTCACGTGCGTCATATCGGGCAACATGCTTGAAACAGAGCAGTGCACTGAAACCCCAGCAACACGAATAATCTTTGCCATCTGTTTGAACAACTCAACCCTCCTCAGATCTAAAGGAATGATCCCATGCAAACACAAGGGCCTTGCTGACTGATTATAGCAGCCCAGCCCTTCTTTTTGGGGGCCATTTTCCTCCCAGCATTACACAGCAGCTCAGGACATGTCGTAGGGAGCCACTGCAGCGGCCAAGGGGGCACTGAACTCCATGCACATTCTGAGGGGACCATTAAAAGTCCCCACTTGCTTAAGCACAACACAGTGCAAGGTCAATAGTCGAGTTTTAACTTTTTTTCATATCAAGAAAAGAAAATCTCAATATCAAAATTGTTTGGCAAAACCTCCCCAGAGAACACTACTGTCCTTTAGGAGATGCTTGTTCTGACCCAGCACAACTCACAGGAATGCAGTGAAGGAATCAGCCTTTGCTCAGATGCAGTCATTTCCCCCAAAAATCCAGTTGGGAGTGTCAGGACTGTTCCCAAACTTCCTGGGGCAAATAAACCATACGTCACACAGTGGAAACCAACCATGGTTCTGTCTGTGCTGCCGAGTCCATGCCTCACTGGGAAGGCAATTAAGCAGCAGGTATTAAACCTTCACTAAAGCTGAGATTATATAGAATGGCCAAACACGGGCAAAATCCTGCCTTGCTCAAGATTTGGTTCATCAGGGCTTTCACCTCAAACTTCTAACCATCATTTCCTTATTCTTCCCTTGCTCCCAGCCTGGCTGATTGCAAGCACCAGCTTGTACCCCACACATTCCTTGGGGAAAAAAAAAAAGCACATGGGGAAAAATAAAAAAAATAAGGAAGCTTCTTCTGATTCAGGAATTGCTGTCAAGCAGCACTTTGCACACTTAAGTCCAAGCAGTTTGGGAGTCTAAGAAATGCATGTTTGTAAGAGTTTATCACACACCACCAGACCACAGGGCCTGATCCTGCTGATCCAAATCACCCAGTCTCAGCAAGGACAATGAATTAAGGCAACTTAGCAGTAGTGGAAAGACAAAACACCAGCATTTAAAGAATTTTCAATAAGAGAAAAGAAGGAAAAAAGGACAAGAGGTCTCCCTGGTGCACTGCTAGAGGCAGAAGAGATCAGCCTAGTCCTGCTGTCGTCGTTACAGCCAGCACAGCCACGGCAGAGGGGTTCCTAGCAGAGAACTACAGACTTTAAATATAAATCAGTGATGTTGAGTAGGGCTGGCAATGTCCAGTCCAAGGCAGGAGGGACTGGGCATTACAGCCCACTGGGCTGAAAATAACAATAAAAAAAGAAAAAACACAAAACATGTATCACCAATGACAATCATTTTTTCTTACACTAATTATAGGACAACAAGCTTTCAAGTCCCTAGGACATTTCAAAATGCATCATTGTTGAATCAAATGAAGAAAATAATAAAAGAAATTCAACAACTGATTTTGTATGCTTGCAAGAAACACTTCTTTCCTCCCCACCAAGCTCGACAGTAAACCCCGAAGAGAACAACGACATCGCTGCAGGCTGCTCAGCCAGACACATGCACACAGGCTGTGTCGTTAACTCTCTACTGCTGCAAAGAGGGAACTTCTCTACTATCCAAAAATTCAAGGCACTTCATAAAATTAGTTTGCAATAGTGGCTGGATCCCATTTCTCCTCTGTTATGGTATATATTTTCACTAGAAGCAGTTAACATGCTGTATTCATTACGGGGGAGGGGGGAAACCCTGCAATGTGCATACATAAGTTATTTCCACCAAATTTTAGTTATCTCACTATCGAAAAAAAGCATTAATTTTTCCTGTTTTCCCCCTGCTTTTCAGGAATGATACTCAGCACCACTTGACAGTGTTCTGCATTCCATACTATGGAAACAAACCAACAGATTTCATTTCACTTGACAGAAAATGGAGCAAGGAACAAGTCTGTGTTCCCTTCTTCTAAAGTTATTTTTGATATGAAGATGAAAACTTCAGACAGAAATCATTAGTAAACAGGATTAATCACAATCACCTCCAAAAATAAGAATTTGTCAAGCTAAACAAGTAAATCTGATGCCTCTGCATCTTGAAAATCTAAAAAAGAAGACTTTGGATGGCAGGAACAACTTCAACAAACAAAAACTCCTAACAAATACAAACAAATTTAGCCAGTTAGCTAAAATACACGTGAAATGAGACATGGGTCAAAAATTCTATCTTCATCTTCTCAAGAAGGTTTGGTTTACAGGCAATTTGGTTTACACTGAGCTTCAGGTGCTAAGGACACAGTAATTCCCCCAGTTCCAAAGTTCAGTTGATTTGACCAAAAGCCTCTGAAAAAATAGAGATGAGGCTTGCCCAGCTCACTGCACGATGCTAACACCACGCACCTTTTATAGCATCTTTAATCCAACTGTACTGAACCACAAAAAACTATAAACACATCTCCTTATTGATACTAAGATAATAAATAAAAGCCTCATTAGGTCTGGGAGAAATAAACATGTTCTTGAGGCATGCTGAGAAGCCAAGATTCACTGAAGTCAGCAAGAGCTTGGAGTTACTACTGTATAGGATCTGACTTCTAATAACAAAATTTATAGGAACAAACTTCTGCATCTAATTCTAATTAAGTTAGAAATTATGCACAATATATAACAAATTGTCTGCTGGTTTTCATCCTCCCCCAAGTATTTTGCATTATTTAGTCCCCCTCTAAGTGACCCAGGTCCCAGTCCCACAGAGAGTCAGACACATTCCCATCTTAGGTGTGAATCACACACAACTGATTTCAAGACTACCAGCATCACTTACTCTTGCTGCTTGAGACCATCACCATTCAGACCTCAAGATTTGTCATATTTCAGCTAAAGCAGCCCTTTTGCAAAGATACTAATGAAAAACTACAGTGTATTTGCAGGGGTAGGGCCCACAGTGCTTAAAATTCAGCAGCTGATAAGGTGAAGCTTTAGGAAGTTAAACACAATACCTGTTCTCCAAATTTAAAAGTAATGTGTATCCTTTAAATATTGGCTTTCACTCACTACATCTGGGATAACAGATGAACTCAATCATAAGCATTATTCTCTCCTTCTCCCCTTCCACCTCCTACTTGTAAAAGATTAATCAACCATTTTATGGTCTAATTTAGGTGCCTAATTAAAAACAGAGTTCAACACATACAACACCATTTTACTAATAAATCCTGACAGGTTTTCTGCTCTGTTATATGCAAGTTCTCCTTCAAAATGCGAGATTAATACTTTTTCAAACTCAGCTGAATTTACAAAGGTTTCATTTGGGCTGCTGGGGGACAACACACTACATCCTCCACCGAGATGACAGAATTTCCTAAAACGAAACAGCTTTCAAAAATTACTTCCTCCTCATCAGATCTTATCCCGCACTCATTTCACTAACTGCTGAGGGATGGCAACATTAAAAAAGAGACAAACCTAATCGGACTAGCCGGGTGGGAGTTTCAAGACTACAAAGAGCTTACAATTCGTAACTTCACTGCTCCCATCTAGCTTCAAAGTTTCCATCTCTGCTCCTTTAGCATTCCTGTAAACACTCAGTAGAAAGACATATTCAAAGTGCTCCTGATAAAGGAACTTCAATCGGAAAAGGGTGAGAAAGGCACCGAAATGGGGGTCGCCCCTCGCTCGATGTCCGATCGCGCCTTCTCCTCCGCGCCCACCGCCGCCTGCTCCGCCGAGCCCATCCGCACACAGACATCCCGGAGCGGGCTGCTCCTCGCAAAATCACTTAGAATTAAATCTACCCTTACAGGATGCAAGCCAGAAATTTATAATTTTCTCCCAATCCAAAGGGTTCATCCCTTTCCCGACGCGCCCGTTACCCACCACACCCCGCAGCGCTCTCGCAGTTCAGCGCCGGGCTGGCGATCGCGACCTCGGGCAATCGATCAGCTCCAGAGATGATTACGGGGTAGGAGAAAGTTAATGGAGGCTGAACGCAGGGAGCAAGTGGGGAAGTTTTATCTGGAACGTGGAGCTGCCGCCTGCCAGTCCCGGGCAGCGCTCCCGGGACATGGCAAACCCCCTTCAAACGTGTCAAAAAATTCCCAAACGGGTAAACCCTTCCTACCTCGCCTCCCAAACACAAAAAAGGGAAAAAGAGAAAGGAGGTCAAATCCCACCCCAATGGGCAAAAAAACCCCAACAAACCCAAACGGGTCCCCCAAACAGGCGGTCGCTGAGCGCACCGCCCGGCAGTCCGCGCAGACCCGGGAGACACACCAGTCATCCCTCAGCAACACCCCGAGCTGGACGAAAAATACGGTACAGCAAAAGGCCTGGAAGTACAGCGGAATAAGAGTGTTTAAAAATATTAAATCAATATTTAACCTTTATATAGAGATTTAAATACGGTTTGGTTCGCGGAAAACGTGCAGACGCCCCGCAGCCGCCTGGGCTAGCGGGGGCCGCAAGTTGCACTCTGTATTTATTATATTTTTAGGGGTTGTTTCTTCGGGGGAAAGCAGTTAGCGGAACATTTACTCCTCGCCCCGGGCGCTCCCCAACCTGCTCCGGAGGCCGGGGCGGCCGCATCCCCGCACCGGGGCGGCGAGCGCAGGACGGCGAGGACTCCGCTCAGCCCCGGCCCGGCCCGTACCTGTACCAGGCGAGTCCCCGCTCGTAGTTGCGGTCGAAGAAGTGGGGCTCGGCGCCGACGGCGCGCACGTCGGGGTGCACCCGCAGGAACTCCAGCAGCGCCCGCGTGCCCCCCTTCTTCACGCCGATAATGATGGCCTGCGGCAGCCGCTTGGTACCGGAGCCGTTGAAGAAGCTGGAGATGGGGCTGCCGGCGTCGGGCGCTGCCCGCTGCTCCTCCACGCTGTTCTCCTCGCCCGGCTCTCCCGGCAGCAGCGGGGGCAGCGGCGGGGCGGCGCGGAGCGGCGCGGGTGACCCGCGGGTCGTCAGCCCAGCGCAGGAGCCGGCGCACGAGTAGAACATATAGAGCCAGAGGAAGAGCATGATGAAGAGTAGCAGCAGCCTCCGCCTCAGCGGCGGCAACGCAACGGGGACATCGAGGCAGCGGTTCAAGCGCTGCCCCATGTGCCCGCGGGCGCACCGGGATGCATGGCTGGAGCCCACCCGCCTCGGGTCGGCTCTGCCCGGCACCTCATGGGCACCCGCGGAGCCTCAGCACG
>WAAG01028338.1:0-51448 GCA_013390105.1 Tichodroma muraria | reverse complement strand
CCGGACATCACCCCCTTCCACGGGATTCCGGACACCGGACATCACCCCCTTCCACGGGATTCCGGATACCGGACATCACCCCCTTCCACGGGATTCCGGACACCGGACATCATCCCCTTCCACGGGATTCCGGATACCGGACATCACCCCCTTCCACGGGATTCCACGCGCCGGGCATCACCCCCTTCCACGGAATTCCAGACACCGGACATCATCCCCTTCCATGGGATTGTCCCCCCACGGCTGCAGGGAATCGCCAGCTGCGGATCAGGCACTGGGGGCATCACAGTGCTGGGGGCATCTCAGATATTTTTTTTCTCCTCCTTACCCCCAAATACTTGTGTAGCAAGGTTTCCAGGGAGACTTTATTGTGGTCTTTATATAACCAAAGAGGGAACTATGAAAAGGTGGGGATAAACCATTTAGTACAGTCAAGGGATAATGGTTTTAAACTGACAGAGGGCAGGGTTAGATTAGATATTAGGGAGAATTTTTTTACAATGAGGGTGGTAGAACACTGGCTGAGGTTACCCAGAAAAGCTGTGGATGTCCCATCCTTGGAAGTATTCAAGGCCAGGGTGGATGGGGCTTGGAGCAACCGGTGTAGTGGAAAGTGTCCCTGCATATGGCAGGGGTCTGGATTATATGACCTTTAATGGTCCCTTCCAACCCAAACTATTCTGTGATACTATGATTTGCCTGTTCTCTCGATGAGTTAGCTTTTCAATCAGCTGCACCTTCTGTTGTGCTGTATTTTCTGAAATCCCTGCCCATAAAAGTTCCTGGTGAGTTTTGCCAGAGTCTACATTATGGAGTAACCCACAGAAACCGAATCCAACACAACGGGTCCTGAAAGGCAAGGTAAGAGCATCTGTCTGAGGAGATTCTTCCTGCAATACCATTAGCTGTGGGACTCCTCTTTCCAGGACCAGATCACTCCAGCATTCTCCAGGGATGGGGATTTTGCACATTCCATGGAAGTGCTTTAGCCTGTATTCTCCCAGCAATCAGATAACTTACATCTCCAATGCATTTGGGCAGCTTTTCTATCATGTTTTTACTAAAAGATGCATAAATGTTTGTACAGAATTTGCTGCTTTTAGAGAACTCTTGCTTTGAGGGGAGAATGAGGTTTTGCTGAAACCTCTTTATTTTATTTTTAAATTTTCCCCCAAACAAGAGGAGAATCTTTTCACCATGAAGACCCTTAATTTTGTGTGCCAGAAGCAACAGCATTATCCCTACTTATTCATATATTAACTGTACATCAATTCCTGAACTGTTATGCAAAAGTGAACTGTTTCCATCACACTGGCTGTGGTGAGAGAATCTTGTAAAATAATCTGAAGTTACAAACTGGAGTTTACAAATTTATTAAACCAAGCAGATTGAAGAGGGGAAATAAGACCCTGACAGGTGTATGACTTCTCTAAAAGCTGCTCAGTGGTTTACAGAGCTTGGGCCACCCAAATCTCCATCCGTACCAGTGTCACTCATCCCCATTCTCCCCAGGACTAGGTATTTGCAAAGCAGATTTTGGGATGACACAGGGAGAACTTTTGTACTTCAGCTACAGAGTCAACAGCAAACAATTCCAGTGTTTCTCTGCTGTGAGATAAAATAGGTGGCACTGCTGAGCTCTGTGGTGTGAAGGGTGATCCCAAACCAAGCAGAGATGGAGGTGCCAAGCTGTGGCAGGAAGAAGGAGGAACTGCTTTCCAGTTTCCCTCTGTGTGCTGGCAAAGCTCTGCCAGCTGGCCCAGATGGGTAATTGTGAAGAGAATTAAAGAGGACAGTTCACGGCAATGCATGAATCAAAGCTGTGGGCAGCAATCGTTCCATGTGTGCCTCTCCTGCACCCAGGTTTACTCACCTCTGCACTTGGTGTTTTGTACAACTCTGAACAGAAAATCTGCTGCTTCTACACATGGGTTGCACGTTCCTACACTCATGAGCTAACAGGGAAACCCTTCAGATGGAATAATACTTGTTCTTTACATCCACCAGCACCAGCCAGGATAACACCAACAAAATGTCACAGGAAGTTTGGTTTAAGCCTTTAATATTTGTCAGCTGTAGCTTGTAACAGTTGGATTGGCTTTTTAAGAAAAATAGCCCCAAGATAGGTTTTACTGGAATTGTATCTTCAACAGTTGGATGTCAGGAGTTTTCCCCCTAGGAATGACAAATGGGTAAGTGATCAGAAACAGCATCCATGCAGAGGATGGATGGTCAGAAGGAGGGCTGGGCTCTCCCTGGAACACAGAATGTGTGTGAGAGAGGTTTCAGCCACTGGGTTGGGAACCAGTTGTGGCTCCATCCTCCACTGAGGTCACAGACTGACCCACTGGCTGCAGCAGGAGCCCACACCGCTGCTTGGCAGAACACAGGTCGCCTCCACTCCTGCTGCCATCTCAAGAGCAGGGCTACAGCTGGGCTCAACACTTGCTCTTGGCTCCTGGAATTTGCTTAACGTGCCCCAGGCAGCAGCTGTAGCAGAAGCATGTGTGCTGTGGCCACAGATGGGGGCATAGGGCAAGAAAAATTTTTAAGAAACAGATTTGGAAAGGAATGGGCTCAACTAGAAACGCACAGCTGGGTTTGCTGTGTGCCCTAGAATCAGAACAGTGGTTGTCTTGCTGGCTGGTTAATCAATAACTAATTGAGCTGCATCAGTCCAGTCTCCATATCCTTTTTCTTGATGATTATTGATTAAACAGATGACACTGGGGAGGTGCAGCTCCTGGCAAGGGGTCACGGTAGCACTTAGTGGAGCACTGCTGAGATGGGCCTGCAGAGTGCCCAGCTCTGCAAAATGCACTCGAAGCAGGGTAGAAAGCAGAAAACCCAGCAGGCCTTCAACCCAGCAAGATGATGGCTGCCCAGAGAAAATGTGGATGTCCCAATCCTGGAAGTGTTCAAGGTTGGATGGGGCTTGGAGCAACCTGATTTAGTGGAAGTTGTCCCTGCCCAGAGCAGGGGGCTGGAACACAATGATCTTCAATGTCCTTTCCAATCCAAACTATTCTGTGATTCTGTGATCAAATCCACAGTGAGGAGAGAGGAACAGTGAGATCTGTTGGCTCACCTCACCAGCATCCACCCTGGGTGACTTCCCAGGCCACGTGTCCTACAAATGCAGCCACGTGCTTTCCAGCATTTTCTTGGAGTCTGACACAAAGCAGCAGTTTCCAGTGCTTCTCCTATCCTGCCTGGATGCTGAGTTTCACCTTGTTGCTTTATCTCTTCCCAGTCAGAAAATCTGTATGTCCTCTTAGCAAATGTTATTTTTCTGACACTGAAGAGGCCATTTCTGAAATGATCTGGAATACTCCTTATTGTGAAAGATGAAGGCTTCCCACACAGCTCTTCAGAGATCTGCAGGAACAAGCCCTGATGGGGTGATGAATAGGAGCAGGTACCCAAAATCAAGTCAGTGTGTTCTTGGTCACAATCCAGACACGATGCAGTTTTCCTGACATGGTTAAAGTTCTGTTTTGAGAAAAGTAATTCACCATTTCATGATGCTAATCAAATGCACGATCATGGGAAAATGAGTTATTCTAGAGTGTGTAACCCTGGAGTGCTCTGCTGTATAGTGGCCTGGCCAGAGAGGAAATGACCAGCCAACACCACCCCCTCTTTGGGAACATACAGCACCCAAACACTGAAGTGCAGGGCTTTGGTGTGAGACTTCTACATTCCTCATCCATCCATATGTATCTATAATGGGATTTTGTCCTTATTGGAATACTCTGAGATGTTCCTCAGCCCTCTCCCCCTTGCAGGGTCCCCGGAAGAGAAGTCCTGCACTTCTTTATTCCACTTTTTCCCACCCTAGGAAATCCTTACTGCTCTCTCCTCACCTCACCTCTGCCACATGTCCTGTGCAGTGCACCCTGTGCTGTTCCAGAGCACACAGGAGCTGAGGATCATTGATGGATAAATCTTGTTTGTCTGTCAACAGCCTTCTCTCCACCACTGCACACATCTGCTGGACTTGTCCTAACGTCACAATAGTGAGGTAAGAGCTGGGGGAAAGGCATGAGGACATTTGGGATTTTGTCCTGAAAAGCACATGTGTTTTAACCCATAGAAGCATAGCTTGCAGTGAGTGTTCTTGGGTCAGGATTGCTGGACCAGCAGGCAGTGGCCAGCAATCTCTAGCTGGGGGAGACAGGCCATGGGGTGACTGTGGGTACCATCACTGGGACTCAAAACAGCTCAGCCACTGGCAAGGCAAGTGCCCAGGGCTTTATGCAACCTCTCTGCACCCAAGTCCAAGTGCCACATAATGCCTTAGAGCCTTCAGCTGTGGCTTCATAACCCCACCACTGACCAGGAACACCCCAGGAACATCTAGGGAGACCCCAGGGACATTGTTGCCTCTCACAGCGTTCCACTGCATTGTCTTAGGCATGCTCCCACCAGGGCCACAGGCAGCACTGCTATACAGATGTAAGAAGAGATCTTGTTTCTCTTAACCTGAAACTATTTCCTTTCCCCCACTGCCCTCCCTCCCCTTGCTCCCTAATTTGTCCCTGGGGTTTTAATATCTATTTCTCCAAGTGCCACGAGCCAAATTTACTGCTCACATAACTGCACTGACTTCAATGACGAAGCGTGTTTAGGGTGCTCCAAGGAGGCATAAGTAGGAGTGATGTGATGGAATTGAGTAAAGGAAAATATAGTCTGACTGTCAAGAAGAGTTTCCTACCAATGAAATCTATAGACTGTGGAAGTTTCCCATGGGAATGAGCAGAAACCAAGTTGCTGAAGTAATTTTAAACCAGCACAAGAGAATAGGAAATCAGCCAGGTAACTGGCCAGAAGGAAAGGAGAGATGACATAATGCTACTTCTCCATCTCTAATTTCTGTGGCTGCATTGCTTTGTCCATGAAATTATTTTAATGCAACTGGATTTCTCCTTCTTTTGGGTGATGCAATGGCCCTTGCTGCTTTGGAGAAGTTTCAGTTCCTCCGCCCTGGATTAAATTCTGCCCTGGATTAAAGCAATACCCACTGCAGCCCCCATTAGTCTTCCTCTTATTTCTGCTGCTTGCAAACCCCTTCTGGGGTCTTCTCAGGCTTCTTCTCTGACTTACCTGAGCCTCTGGCTCCAGTCCTGTACTTACTGAGCTGTATAGAGTGCACCAGCCATTGGGAATAGTGGAAGGGCTCATCCAGGCCAACAATGCCATGCGGGGCTATGGAAGGTACCAGACATGGAGCTGTAAGTCACTGGCAAGAAGGAGAGAGCCCAAGGTCCTGCCTTCAGGGATTCTTCAGGTAGATTCCTTGTAGATAATTTGCTGGAAAATCATCAAGGAATGATTTTTATCACTACATATTTCCATCATTCTATATTTTCATCATTCTATATTTTCATCATAAATGAATGATTTTCATCAAGGCACATAGGGAAATGCTGCTTTCCCTGATGACCTCTGGCTCTGGTAACCCCTGCCTGCCTGATTTGGGCTCCATGGATAAAACCAGGGCTGCAGATGCAGTGGCCGTGCCCTGCTACCACCCAGTGGCTTTGGCAACCTCTTGCCCATGGAACTTCCTAATATATTTATGAATGACTTAACATTTGCTCCCTGTCTCAGCAAAGCTCTAGTGTGAAAAACTTCCTACCTCACACAGTTCCTAGATAATTACAGATTAGAACTGGCTAATTTTTATTTTTGTAAAGCTGTCAGAGATCTATGTTTGTTATTATTGTCTCCTAGGTTGCCAGTTGCATAAATACATATGTAAAACCCCCTTTGATGTCTAAGTATAATGACACAGATTTATCAAATGTTTGCCGTTTTCTGTCTCTCTGAAAAGGCTGATTTATGGGGTGCAGTCCCTACCTCCCTTCCTCTCTTGAAATATGAAGTGTTTGTGATCAGCCAAAGTAATATTTAATATTCTGCCAAGAATCCTTTGCACTTCCTAACAAGTGAACTACAACCTAACCAAATGGTTCACATCTGTTTAGCCTCTTCTTTTTAACTAAACAAATTAGCATTAGAATACCTGGGAGGAACACAAGGTCCCTTTCTAGACGACAGAACACAGACATTTATTAGCAAGGGGAATAACTGTACCGAAAGGAGCAGGCATGGACCTAGCAGATGTTTTCACATCTCCTGTAGTGTCCATGAATGACTTGCACCACAGAGGACACACTGTCACGGCCTTTTGAAGAGGGTGAGGAGTCCATTCACAGTTGCCTCCTGAATGAAATCAAAGGCACCAGCCCCCCAGTGAGTTAAATGTTCCATTTAAACCACTTCTAGCAAAGACAGGTTTTGCTGGAGGGGTTGGTTTCCCCGATAAATGGCTAAAATGAAGAGCATCCCACTCCTCCCCACCCACAGGATCAAGATGCTCAGGAGGCAACAGCACTGGTTTTATTTCTGTTTTCATTAGTGCTTTCTCATCACAAGAGCATCAAACCACCCAGCCTCATCACCCTTCCTCGCTCAGAAATAAGGTGTGGTGGGTTATTTGGGGTTTAGGAGAACATAAGACCCAAATGAACATCTGCAAAGTATAGCTGGGATTATTACAGCCTCCTACAGTCTGCACAAGGGCAATTACAAGCTCACACCCCTCCAACCACACAGTACCTTTCAAGCATCCTTATTCCCACTGGGGTCCCAAACACCTTTTAATCAGAGGTTCAGGAGAGGCTCTGGGGAGGAGGTGGGACAGGACGGGGTTATAGGGGCTCTCCACTGAGCACTCAGTTAATTGGATTCATCACTGGAGGAGGTAGCCAAAGGAAACATGTGTTATTAGGGCTAATGCTTAGCTTCTATTGTAAATGTTTTGAAATAGAAAACACTCTAAAGCTTCACAGAGATACTGCTATTAACATATCATCCAAATAACAAGTGATTAAAACCAACAACAGCTACTGTGAAAATGTAGCTTTGCAGCACTGGACCTCATGGGATGCAGCCGGGAAAATCATTGTGAACAGACCACTGGGGTGCAATTATAAATAAAAACAGCTCTGCAAAGGCTACAAAAGCAGCAATAATCAGTCTAGTCTGTGGTTTAGTGAGGGCTACAGACATTGCGGAAGGTGCTATTTATTACCAGAGCCAAGGACACCAGGGGACGAAGGGATGCAACTTCGGGAGAAGTCAACAGAGGGAGTTCCCGCCACCGCGGCCGAGCGAGACTCGGCTGCACATCCCAGCAGCCGCGCGGAGCAATCCCTGTCCCTCTGTCCCTCTAGCCGTCTGTCCCTCTGGCCGTCTGTCCAGCGCGGCCCTCCTGCAGTCCCCACTGCAAGAAAGGCACACAAGCGGCTCTGGACCGTCTCCAGAGCTCTGCAGTCTCTGGCATGGTCACGGCTCCAGGGACAGATGCCACCAAGGCTCAGGTCTGCAGGTACCTCGTTCAGCTGCACTTCTTCCAGCCCGATGGCTCCTCACCTCACCCTCGGGCACCTCCCAAACACCCCCCGGAGCAAGCCCTGTAGGAAGCCCAGCGATGCTGCTCCCGGCAGGAGCGTGGGACGCAGTGCTGGTGACTCCTGGGGACCGGACCTGCCGCGCAGCAGTTACACCATAGAGTACAGACTCTCTCCCACCCTAAAACAGAAGCGTTTGTCAGCAATTGGCCACCCTGGAGGCACTGCCTGGCCTCGCCAAGGTCGGTGGGGTCCCATAGGGTGGGGACTGACCTACACCCTGTGCAGAGCTCTGAGTAGCACAGGGAAGACATGGCATGGGAACATCTGCCTGCAGATGCTTCCACTACACTCTTCCCGATGCTCATTTTTGAAGTGAGGAGGGTTAATCAGCCTCATTTTCAACATACTGACAGCTCCTGCCTTGCTCCTGTTGAAAGCCAAGTGCAATGTAACAACCAGGCCAGAGCAATCAGATAAGGGAGAAGATACGTAAATACTCCCCTCGGCTGCTGGGTGACTTTGTGGCCCCAGCCATCCTGCTTCCTCCGGCATGCCTGAATTTCCCTTCGGTGCTGCTGGGAGTGGCTCAGTGCAGGGATGGCCTTGGCAGCTCTGCAGCATGAATATCCATCCAAACCTTGGCATTCAGCTGATAAACATAGGCTGTTCCTTTCCCCGGTCTGGATGCTGTCCAGCAGCTCCCCTGGAAGCACTGCGGAAATGCCTTAATTACTTTTTTTGTTTCAACTTTAATTTGATACAGTGTCTCCCCTCCACGGAAAAAAAAAATATAAAAAAAATATCCCTAACATCTCCCAGCCTTTCTCAGCAGCAAAAACCTTGATCCGTGGTTAAAAAAACAAAAGATGGGTGTTTGGGACAGACACTTCTTTGCAAATGAGCTTTGAGTGCTGTGTATCCAATCCTGTACCAGAAGTTCAGTGCTGGAGTCCGTCCTTCCAGGCTGGGCGACACACTGGCGGCATGGTCTGGTCTCTGTGCACCCTACCCACAGGTTCGATTCTTTCCCTCTTCTCCCTCCTTACTTTATGGGTGAGGAAGATAGGAAAGACATCCCCAGTCGTCTCAATTAGGGACACTTTGGTCAGTGTGGGAGATCAGATCCCTGCTGTTTCCAATTACCCAGGGCAATTCCCCAAAGCCTGTGTTTCCCTTGAAGAAGAGAGTCTGACTACAACTGCAGTTTTGAGGGGCACAGGCAGTGTATGTTACAGCACACATTCCATGGAAAAAAATGTATGAAAGGGAACCTGTTATTACAATAGAAAGTGTTAAAAAGGGGAGCAGGGTGCAGAAAGAACCATGGGATGCATCTGGGACAGCAAAACCAGGGGAAAAACCTCAACCGCCAAACAGCCCCAGTCCTGGGGGCTGCCCACACTTTGGAGACATGTGGAAACCTCCCTTTGGGTACCCCACTCACTGAGTGGGCAAGACTGAGTCATGTGTCCTACAAAAATGGGAATATAGGCATGAATTTAGAGCTGTTCCAACACTACCAGTGAGGGTCAGGCACCCTCCTTTCTTGTACCTTTTCCTGAGTCCTTGTGCTCTACCAAAGCGCATGGGCCATGGTAGCAACTCCTCACTAGCTCCCCAGTACAGTCCATGCCCACCACATGCAGAGCATCTCTTAGGAAGGATCAGCAATGCTCAGACAAGTGTTTGGGAGCCACGACCTTTCAGGGTCCAGGAGAAACACCCAGCACCCTCCCAGAATGGTTTAATGCACCAACCTGAGCCCACTGCCAAATCGTCAGTTCTCACTCCAAGACCTGGGGGTGCCAGAACTGGTTAGGAACAGTAGGAAAACATCTCCACATTGTGGGAAAATAGCTTGTTTTGTCAATTCTGTTCTGTGAAACAGATGAACTGTACTTTTTTTAAATACTGGGAAGTAGCCCAAGGTGCTGACCCAGGCTGGAAAATCTTTGGTGCAATCAGGTAAAGTCTGGAAGCAGAAAAGCAGAGGTGATAGACAATGGTGCCAGACTCTTCAGTGGAGCCCAGTGACAACATAAGGAGCAGTGGCCATAATCTAAACCACAAAAAGTTCCACTTCAATATGAGAAAGAACTTATTTCCACTGAGGGTGGCAGAGCACTGGAACTCCCAGGGAGGGCGTGGAGTCTCCCTCTCTGGCGACATTCCAATCTCACCTGGACACGTTTCTGTGTCAGCTGCTCTGGGTGACCTTGCCTTGGCATTGGATGAGATGCTCTCCAGAGGTCCCTTCCAACCCCAGCTATTCTGGGATTCTGTGAACAGAAGGGTTCGGAAGGCAGCTCTGAAGCTCACTAGACCTCCTGTTGGAGCTGTAGAACCCTGCAGTACTTTTATTTCAGAGGGAACTAAAAACATTGAGGGAATCATCCAGAAGGGCACAGTCTGAGGGATCTCAGGGAGCAGGGTCGTCACTGATGACACTTCTGAACTTGCAACACTGTTGTGACTTTTGACTCCAAACTAACCCCATGCTGTTTGGGAGATGATGAACATTAGAAGCAGACTGACTTACCTTGGGCGAGGCCAAGTGCTGGACATGTACCCTGGGAGACAAGCACTGCCCTGCAGCACTGACCTTGCCATGATGGGAAGAAAGAATTGCAGCACCAAGAGGCAAATAACTGACTCAAGGTCCCATGGACAGCACAAGTGGAATCCTGCATCCCATGGGCCCTCACTGGGACTGGCTCTTTGCCTAGTTAAGAAATTCCATGACTCAAAATGCCATTGGGGACAGCCTGCAATGGACCATATAGAATTACCACCTCCAGCAGAGCTGCTTGTAGGAAACAGTGCCGATATCTCTGTTTTAATAGCAAAGTGTTCTGTAGACTCCCTGCATTTCCAAGGAAGAGGGAATATCTAATCACTTCTGGAGAGCAACCAGGACAACATGCTTTCTATCTGCAATGATAATGATTTCTAACAGTATCACTGTTTCCATTCCTACTCTCTTGGGACTGTCGGAAATGAAAAGGACGTATGTTTAGTGTAAGCCTTGAAATACTGCGGCCTGGCTGAGTGGGAAATGCTGCTGGAGCCAGGAGAGTGTGAATGTGTGACTCTGCTGGGGCAGATTATATTGGAGATTGATACAGGAAGTGAGGAAAAAAAGCCCAGTGGGGGAAAGGAGAAGGAAAGTGCTGTGAGCACAGGGATTGGGTTTCTTCACTCATCCTGAACAAAGAGCAGAGCCTTTTGTTCCACCAACTGCCTACTGTGCTGGGATGCCTGCTGTGCCAGGATACCTCCCTGGCAGGGGTTCCAAGATGCCTTCTCTTCTGGGGTACCACACACAGCTCACACAAGGTCTGGTGCTCCTTGTGAACCTGAGAGATCAGGGCAACTCCCAGTCACATAGCTCAGCTCCCCCACACACCACCCTGCCAGGCCAGTGCTGTGCTCCGTGATCTGCTGAATGATGGGCAAAGGAGAGAGGAGGGGTCCCAGTCTCCCTGCAACTCCTCAAAGCCTCACCCAGTGCTTATCTCGCAGGGCTGTTCAGAACAGGCATGGGCTGACAGACATGAGCTGTTCCCTCCTCCAACAAGAACCATCTCCATCCCTATTTTACAGCTGGAGTGCATTTCTTCTACAGAGATCTGGAAAGAATGATCTCCTGAGCCTCAGGGCTGTTTTATCCACAAAACCACACAAAAGATTTCAAGTCCAAAGAGACGAAACCCAGCTTCCTCCTCTTGAGAAACTGGTTCAGATTCCTCCATAAGCTTCAGTGCAGGCTTCTGGTGGTGCAGAGCAGCCTCCTGTGACAGCAGCACTGAGATGGGACCCTCTCAGCTACCAGCAGAGCAAGGGCTAGGAGGGACACAGCACAGCACTATTTTTTTCACTACCACATAAAGAACAGGTATTCCATGGCTGGAGGTTGGAACAAGATGGTCTTTAAGGCTCCTTTCAACCCAAACCATTCTGTGATTTTGCAGGACACCAGTTCATGGGGCGTTCCTGAGTAACCACGATAAAGAGTGACAAACAACCATATTCAAGTTATACAAACGGGATAAGGGAAAAACAACATTGCATTTCCATGCAGGAATTGCTGTTCCAGGTTCAAAGCCTGATGTTTGCACAGCCCAGCATAGAGATGCAAAAGCCCACGTTTATCTCCTGTGTAAAGCCATCCCAGCAAGGCACCTCATGCACCTCACCTACCTCTTTCCCTGAAGAATTTGGGCAGCCGTGTCAGCAGTGTGTGTGGGGGATGGCTGACATTAGTCCTCCCTAGAGGGTCACAGGGACTACAAACATCCTTGGGTGACGGCAAATAGTTCAGGATTTTTCATTTTCCATAGTGGCACCAGCAATATTGAAAAACAGACCTGAGAGAGCCAACTGCAATATCCATGTCCTGCTAAGTCTTCAGTTTGGCAATGTGTCTATTTGCAAAGCACATGCAACACCAAAATTTCCTAAAGGCAGTAAAATGGCAGCATATGGTTTCACCCACACCTGACACATGGCCAATATGCAGCAGAGCTGAGAACACTTCCTAGGTAAAGAAAGAATTTATTTTTAAACAAGAAATTTAAATAAGGTATAATCTTACATTTAAATCCCAGATCCATTGATTCTAAAGCCATGCTTTCTCTCAAGGCCAGACCCACTGGGTGTGGGGATGTTGGTGCAACCCAGTGACCTGCATTTTGCAAACATTCAGTGATGATTACAAAGCTCCTGTCCAGCCCTAAAACCCGTGAATATTACACATTTTGGCCCAAGAAATGAAGATGACTCTCTTCAGAACACAACCACAAGCATGTCCATGAGACCTTTAATCAGAGTGGAATTCCTTAGCAGCACCTGGGAATTACAGGCCATGTGAAGCCTGGCTCTATAATGACTTAGGAGAAACCCACAACCCTCCTGCCTCAGCACCACTTTCTGCCTCTGGGAGGAAAATCTGCGGTTTCTTGTGAGCCATCTGCTCTTCTCAGGTTTGTCTCCCACCTAAAGGTTGACTAAATTCTTTGGTTTCGCACAAACCCTTTCCACTCACATGTGACTTATTTTCAGTGTGCTGCTTGCACAATAAATCAGTATTTCACAAGCTGTCCTTACCCTTGCAGTGGTCAAGTGTGAGAAGTGCCCCAAATCTACCAAATACCTTTGCAATTAACTGAACCCGACCAGAGTTTCAACAAGAAGTGAATTGTTTAAAACTGATTTGGAGCACTCATCTCTTTTTGGACAGTATGCACTTTATTGCAGAGAAGACTGGAAGCATTTTTAAAACAAATTCAGGAGTTGCACAGTTTCCATACAGTTCCACAAAGTGTCACCCACAGTAATTTGAGCACAGCAGAGTCTGTCAGACCATGAGGGAGCTCCATCTTGTCACCTGCAATCACTCAAGTCACCCTATCTTGCAGGCAATTATTTAAGCCACGGAAACAGGTGGCCCTGCTCCTGCAAGAACCTCTGCTAGAAAATAGAGGTTAAAATGTGTCACTCCTGATTTACACCAGCATAACTGAGACCAAGAGCCAAGCCTGGATCATGAGAGCAGCCAGGAAAGGTTTTATGCCACCTGTGGTGGCAGATCTGTGACATTTCCTGAGGGGCTTTATTTGAGATCAAGCTCCAGACAGTGTCTTCTTTTTCAGGTATTGCTGTATCTTTGGATCAGTGCTCATCCTGCTGCCCAGTCCCTCTCCACACAGGAAAGAAATCTTGGCATGAAAACACATCAAGTCATAACAGGCACTATCACAATAAACTATCACTGTCTGCCCCCGATGCTGCTGTGTTTGAGAGCACACCAGGACACAGACAGCTCCAGGCAAGATGAGGGTGAGCCACAGCTGAGCAGCAGGATCACAAGCATGTTAAACTGTGACCAGAAATGTTCTTCAGAGTATCATTTAACAGGGATAATGCACTTTTCTCAGGAGACCATCCAGAATAATTGCTTTTGAGAGACACTGGCTGCATCAGCAAGTGAACATTCTGTTAGATTAAAATCCCCAGCCCTTTTTCTGTAAAATGTGTTTCCTTACCTATTAATCACCCCCAAAGTGAAGCCTTTCTGAGCCACCACCCACACTGTGACATTAAACACAACTCAAGCTCTTGATGCCAGTCCAGAGCTTGTCTAAGGATGTTGAGACTCAGGGGGCTGGCACAAGACACATTAACATGGAAAAGCCTTACAACCCCCCAGCTCTGGGATATGCTTCTCACCTCCTCCACAATTCACAGCCTCTCTGTCATAAAACAGTAATGGTGATTTTTACCAGCAGAAGATCTGACACACAGGGCTCAAGCACTAATGACGTAAAACCACACGGGAGTCAGAAATACCCTGTGATGGAAATACAGTAGAATGGCTCAGTGTGTCCAAGGGATATGGTACAGGAGAGCTGTCTAAATGCTTGTGTGTGTTGTGCTGAAAGACAGTTTTCTTCACTCCTTTAGCACTGTGCCAGGTGTATGAGAACTAAAAATCTACTGAGGTGAATGGGAACTTTGGGAAGAGTGGCCTTTGACTGAACCTGAGCAACCTTTGATTGAAAAAAGCCCCCAAAACTGAGGGCTTTGGTGTAATGCCAGTGCAGGGATGGCACAGATTCAGAGAAGCAGAGTTCACCCTCTCATGTGCCTAAGAGCTTAAATTAAAGGAAAGGGTCCTTGGGGAGAAGGGTGAAAAATCATTCATTGGTCACTTCCTGATGGCTTCACCAAGGCTGCCATCGCTGACAGCGGCATGTGTGCACATGTGACTTCCTAACTTAACTACCTCAACTACCCATGAGGACAGAGACCGTGACTCACAGGGACTTTGGAAGGCCATTCCAAAGTGATGTGCTTCTGGCATAGGCTAAATCATAACCTGTGATGAGTTAAGAGGCCTAAGGACCTGCATGCTTTAAGCTCTCCTGAATATTCCCTTTCAAAAGAAAATAGAAAATTATCGCACGAAGTAGTCGTTAGGCACAAATGATTCTTCAAACAAATTCCCACAGGATTCCCCCTTGCAATTACTAAAATATACTACCTGACGTGTCACGAGGATGACAGGTATTGACATTTAAGGCAATCTAATTTCCATAGCCATCTCATGATTTCCCCCGGGTAGATCCCCTTTGTCTTCCTTCTCCAGGACTGATTTCTTGCAGGTGAACATGACAAGCAGCAGCATTGGCAAGTGCCACAAACTGCAGAAGAAGAGCTTCCTGGAGCTGCTGCGGTCGGCATCCCTGTAGAACCGAAAGCCGAGGTAGGAGATATAGAGGTTGATGGGGAGCGAAATGATGGGGAAAGTCCACGTGGTGATGTCGAGAACAGGAGCCACCGCTGAGAGTCCAATTAAGGCCAAGCAGTGACGCAGAGCCACCCTCCTGCACAGCCCTGGGTGAGTGACAGACATCATACAGTAGCCTCCTCGGGAGTAATCTTCCCGCAGACCCCAGCTCAGGGCATTGAAGTGAGGGAACTGCCAGGAATAGAGGATCCCTCCTAACAGTAATGCACCTGCAGTGGGAGAGAGAATGTTAGAGGGTCCCTGCAGGAAGTGCCACACACAGACCTCAGCTGTCACACCCTGTTTGCAGGAGGGCAGTGCTACCCCCCTGTACATCTGTGACACCAGTGACACTGCACACCAGTGGCACTGCTCCGTACAGGGACAGGGCAGCCCCATGAGATAAGGAACCTCTGGTTTTCATGACATTGACACAACATTGGAGCATGGTGGTTTGTCTGGTTTTGGAACACTTAATTTGAAAGGCATTTCAGCAAGTCACTTCCTTCTGAAGAGCTACTGCTAATTGATTCCTGCACCAACCGTCTCTACCTGAGTGAAGATTGGTGAGAATGAAATGAAATTGGGCCAGAGACCGTATTCCTGTGAGCCTCTAGATTCTACTCTCAGGTTCCTGAGTTGTTGTGTCCACAGAAGAAAAAAGCCAGTGGGCAGAGCAGTGGTTGTATCAACCAGGTGCAGGGAGCCCAGCTCAGTGACAGAGGAAAAGGAGGACAAGCTGCTGCTCCTGAGACCTGGGGAAACACCACACCCTGGTAGGCTGGAGCAAGGCCAAGCCCTCTGTCTGCCCACTGCATGAGGGAGGGAACTGCTCCTGGCACAGGATGAGCTCCACCATAGACCTAGGCAGGGGGCAGAACTGGCAGAAGTAATTAATGAACTAACAGGAGATGAAGAACTTCTTCAAACCAACTGCAGAAACTTCTAATCAGTTTGATCAAGTAACTCTATTCACAGCAATTAAACATATTAACAGAGGCAAGATACTGAATGTGCTACACCTAAGAGAGCAGTATTTTTCAAGTATCACATCTGAAGTGCTTTAGAGACACCTGCTTGTGACTGTTAGAACTTAGGTAAAGGTAAGCTACAATTATCCATCAGCTGAAGACTCTTAAGCAGATGAAGCCAGGGCCTAAGACATGTCCCTGCTCCCCATGGCTCCGGACCTGTGTCTGCGTCCCTATGTTTCAGCTCTAACACAGATTTTGCTTATTCAGTTGTTCAAATGTTGTGTACAGCCAAGCTCAAAACACACCCTAAACCTCAAACACACAAAGCCCTTTAACAGTTCCCTAACTACGACACCATTAAAAAAAGTGATCTGGAGAAACTTTTGAATGCAAACAGACCAAATAAAATACTTGAGGCTGGATTCCCATTTACAAAGATCTGGTTTTCACATGCAAGCATTGGAATTTAATTACTTTGATTACATTACAACCATTGAGATAATTGATATTTTACAGAGAAACTGAACAGTGAAACAATTTAATAGCCCATTATGAGGACTTTAACTGACCAATCTCCTTGTTTGGTTCCCATGTGCTGGGACATCCTGTAATTTCCTCGCCTAGGCGGAGATTGTTGGATTGTCAGAGATTTTTAAGTGTCACATAAGACTGATGACTTGCAAAGCACGGCACATGGTACAGTACAATTCAGCATCGAATGAGCTCACAGTAGGAATCCTGTCAACCCCAGAGCAGACACTGTAATACTCATTAATTACTAGAAGAATGTTAACTATGTCATAATTGGGTCAGCAGTGTTTTTAAGCAATATTACAGCGAGACAAACTCTGGAGACTAATCTGGTTCCAAATGGAGCCGAGTCTACTCTACGGCCTCTGTGCTGCTCCCCACAGTTTGGGAACTCAGCTTAATCATTGCAATTCTCCCTTTTCTCTACGGAGTTTGTAATTAAGTGAACATCAGACAATGCTGTCCCCAACTGGAACACACGGACCTGGCACAGGGTTCACAAAAGCAAAACCAGTTGTCAGAGCAAAGTCATTGCTTGGGCAGCGGGAAACAGCCAGCACCCAGGGACACCCAGCACCATGGGGTCTCTTGGGTCCTCCACGGCTTGTGGAAATCTGACAACAGGCAGACTGATAGGAACTCAGCTCTCTCTGCTTTTCTGCAACAGTTCATGGATTTCAGGACCACAAGTACCTGGCTGGCTTGTGGATATCCCAAACTCCTTAAGTCTTTTTGACTAAATTTTTTATTGCTGCAATTGAGACCATTTATAACCAATTCTTTTCTCCAAGTGTGAGGACATGGGACAGATGCAGCAGATACTTAGAAATCCCAGTAACTTGTCAGATCAGTCCTGTTTGATTTTGGAAAAAAATGAAGTCACCTAAAGAAAACAAGGCCCAGGTCTCCAGAACACTTTCACTCTTGTGTGCAAAATAGGAATAAAATATCTTCTTCCTGAGTTCCTATTCTTTTATCTCTTTTCTCTGTCTTAAATCATCTCAAAAGTTCCAGGACTGCAGAGAACCAGGTAGGTCTAAGCAGCCATGGAGCTCAAGATAATTAACAGGTTTTATTATTCCTCATGAATTTTAAGGTTATTATTTCTTTTCTTAAATTCTTCTTCGTGATTTATTTAAATAGTAATAGACCTCCAAATAGTAATAGACCTCCTTTTTAATAAACAAGAACGAGCTGAGATTTTTATTTTATTTTAATATCTAAGATGAAGCAAAAATGTGAACTGGCATTGAAGAAGATAGAAAATGGTTCTTTCTTTCTGTAAATATATTTTTATCCAGTGAAATATTGAAGCTTTATAAATTGCACCTTTCCTAAAACAAAGAGGATGCTAATTTTTACAGTCATTCAGCAACTCCTTGGATGTTTTACAGTTCAATAAATTTGGGTAGGATTTGGAAATAATTGTGAGATGAGACTTCCAAAAGTGACTTTGGGTTTACAAACTGCAGCAGCTGGCAGTCTAATTTTCAGAACCACAAGAGAAAGAAGCACACCCTTCTGAAGTTCTGCTCTTCAAAGTGTCAAGAAGGCCATGTGGCTGTTCATAAATCTTGATTAAAATGTCATGGTTTGTTCTTTCTAGAGCAATTTATGATGATCTTATTTGCTGGATGGTCCAAAGCTCAGGTGAGAGAGCAATGTCAATGAAGGAGCCAGACTAAGCCCTTGGGCAGGAAGAGCCCCTAAAAGCAGGAGGCTGGAAAATGGCTTTAAGGGTAAACCCTAAATAGGTTTAGGTAAGTTTTTAGGGTAAGTCCTTGCAGGCCATGAGCTCTGACCACTAGTTAGCATCTGGAGAGGAGAGCAGAGCATTCAGGCAGCAACAGCTCTCTGTCCTGCCCACCCTGGGCTCACACCAACGTCAGTGACACAGCGATGAAAAGCTCCAGACGCAAACGCCAGTTGCCCAAACTTCTTGTGTCCCATAAAGGACAGAGAGTGGTCAAGTCCCTACAACATCTATTCAAGAAAGAGTAAGTACATGCAGCTGCTGAGTCATCAGTGCCAACATAACTCTTTCTGAGCAAACTGAGGACTGCAAACCTACCTTCTTAACCACTAAAGGGCAGAAATAAGGTTTGAATTCTGCCTGTCTCATGTTGAGGATGCCACTCTCTAAAGTAATGATTTGAAAAATGCCTCTTTCATGCTGGCAATACCTTTCATTATCAAAGAGCTTTATGCCTGTTCAGTTGCCACATGGAGCCACAGTGATGGTTTCACCCACTGATGAATTATTTCAGCTAAAATGAGGCACAACAGTTGGGGATGGTCTCAAAAAATTTCTGAAGACAGGTTTCTCCAAAGAAGAAGAAAAGTACTTGAGCTATAGGAGGGCACAGGCTGTAGCACAGTGTGTGTTGGTGGAAGCTCCAGCCTCAGGAGCAGTGTCAGCTAGAGTCCGACCAGCCTGGGCAGGCAGATAAACATGGGCCTGTCCACACAAGTCAGGACAAACATCCCAGATTATCTACAAGGACTGCTGTATCAACATGGTGTTCCTGAAAACACACTGCAGAGGAACAACACGTGCTCTCTTCTTGCCCTTCTCATTGCTCTGTAAAGAACACACAGTGTTTTCCCACTGCACGGCATTCTGCAAACCTCTCAGATCACATTCAGGCTGCAGACAGGACAAACACCTATTCACTTAATCAATAAAACAAAAAAAATAAGGAACGTGAGCTAACCTGTAGCATCAGTTCAAGAACAGACTTGCTCCTCCTGTCTTTGCTTCGGTGCTGCATATGTATAACAGGGAAGTGGCCAACCAGGCATTAAAATAAACATGGAATAGTTAAATATCAGCTCCAAAACAGATGTTGAAATCCTAACTGCATTTCCCAAAGCTGGTGTTTACTGCCTTGGCAACCTAAGAATGCTGTTTTGCTTAAAGCACAATTTTAGTAATTCTGCTGCCTTGAATAATGTGAAGGAATTTTAAAATTATTTCCAGACATTGGTAGCTGTGACTTAAGAGAGGAAAGCACCGGCCTTTTGTCTCTAGGAAACGGGCATTAGTTTGGCTGCTGTAGGGAGGGGAAGGAAGGCTTTGGCAGTGTAAGCTCAGCCTCTTAATGGATCATAGTCAGGAAACAACCACACACCGTTTTATTTGATAGTGCACAACTGGCTCTCTTCCCTTAAAAGATGTTGAACAAATTACTCCTCTTTAATCCAGACAAGGTAGATTAGAGCTCAGAGATTTGACTTGGTCCAGCTGTATCCACCTGCTTGTGAGCACCCATGCTGTCTCAGGCCGCCTTTTCCACCTTTTCTAACAGAAATTTTAACATAACCAGTCCCAAACTCTTCACCACAGTCCTACTTAAGTCTTACCAGGATGTTACATTCACAAGAAATGTAGAGAATACATGTCCAAAACCTTTATTTTCTGTCTTTTCTTTTGTGCTCATTCACTAAGTTTAACACAGCAGTCTCCCTGAAGATGTCTAACTTTGAGCAATTCTGGGGGTAAAGAAAGATTTTAAAATCTTGTCGAAGCCTAATTGCCCAGTTCAGGCTCAACGCAATCTTAAAGGATTACTTGGGGGTATTGGTACAAAGATTCACAGTGGTTTAGAGAGTCATGGCCAGAACACACTGTGATGTCCTGATCCATAAGGACTGGTTTGTTCAGCTCTTGTCTGTATTTTCTGTTCGTGAAGGAGAGCTGCAAGGTAGAATCATTACTGCCTGTTCTTCAGCTAGTTTTGGTGATGGAAAATGATTGTTACATCAACTGATCTCCAGTTACAAATGTTCAAGATACTGCCTGATACCATCCCTCCTGAAGAGGAACGTTATCAGCTACTTAATTCTTCCCACTGTCTTTAGAATTAGGAACAGGATTAGCTTGTCAAAATTTACATCCTAATTTGCAATTATGAAGCCTTCTCAAGCATAAAGACATTTGGGAATTACCTACACACTAACCTTAACCAAACTGATGCAACTGCCCTCTACCCACATTAGCACCATAGCAAGACAATAATCAGCACTTCTGCTTTCACTGGAAAACAAAAGTAGATGCTACTGCTTGTGCTGGATAGCACGAAAGCAGCAAAGCAGCCTTGAGAGGAAAAAGGGAAAGTATCACTTTTAAAGCTTCACACAAGGTCCCTGAGCTGGGACAATGGTCCTGGCTGCCAGTGTAGGACATGGCCCAGCCAGCATTGTGCCCCACCAAGGCTACACCGTCATGGAAACCAAGGGCGACGAGGAAAACACTGAAAAACTCAAAAGCTTCATGGTCAGGGGTTTCAATACCTGTTTCTTTTGAAGGATGGCACAAAAGGCCTGTGGAGCAGGAGCATCTAGGGGCTGCAATAGACTCCTCTGCAGCAGCACTGAAAGGGAAGGGGATGTTGGCCATGTGTTTGGATTGTCTGCAAAACAAATGGATCCTCAGCATCCACCAGGAATAGGAAATGAAGTTGGGTGTGGGATTTTTCACCTCAAGAGAGTGTTCCTGGCTTCTGCCTTTAACAGAAGGAAGCCAGATGTCCTCAGATGTACGCTCGTCACATGGAAAAAAGCTGTGTGTGTCTGGATACACACAGGCATGCACACTTCTTGTGTGACACACAACAGGTTATTGCAGCCAAAAGCCTCACAGGGAAACACCTTTCATTACACAGGCAAGGCTGAGAAAACAACACCACCATATATAACTTGCCTTAGCCAACTTCAGCAACAGATGCCATGAAAGAAGAGCCTGTTGGGTAAGATGAAAATACAGTCCTCTGCAAATATGTTTAGGAAGCATTCACCAAAGGACCAGACTGAGCAGAGGACTGCAAACCTGCAGAGCCATGCAGGGGCTCCTCATCAGCCACCTCTTTCAGGCTCTGGCAGGGCTGCCACTAGGCCAAAGGTGGGAGTCCCTCCTGCAGATCCACCCGTCCTGATTTCTCTGTGGGTACTGTGTTCCACACCCAGGGGCATGGGGCTGCCCCATCAGCCACACATGGGGTAGAGAACCAGGCAAAGGGGATGCTGCCTGTGAACTTGTGGGGTCGGTCCCCAGGTGCCCCAGCAGTGGAACTGCTGTTTCTTTTGTCTCTTATGAAGATGGAAAGGAAGAAAAAAATAGCCCACTGGCTTTTGTCCTAAATTCAGACCAGCTGCTCACTAGCATTGTCCCTCTGTCTCATTTTTTACAGTTTATACCCCCACAAAGCATACTCCTGGGCCCCCAGCTCCAAGTCTCATATGTCAGTGACATGAATATCTCTGTTTCCTCTGGAACAGACCACAAATTCTGCTCTTTCATCTGGGAAGGGAAACCCTGAGAAGCTGAGTTTACCAGTGGGAGTTTATAGCCGGAGTCTCCTCTCCTCTGGCAGCAGGATGCTGGAGTTGCCCTGCTCTGGTGGCTGGCTCCCAGACCTGCTCCCACATCAAGGGGGCTTTGAAAGCTCCAGGTGCTTAACTGGAATAGAGACAAAGATCTCCAAGCTTATTTTGCATGCAACTAAACTGTTGTTTTGCTCTCCCTCCTACTGGCAGGCAAGCGCTACACCAGGGAAGGTATGAGAGACTCCAGCCTTTGGCAGGTTGGGCGCAGGCCCCCCTCTTTCCTATTCTCCTTTTTTTTGTAACTGAAACCATCCATCTGCCAAATGTCACTAGATGATAAGAACTGCCCGTTTTTAAATCCCCTTTTGTAAATAGATGCTGGCTGACATAATTAATGTCTACCATACAACATAATTTGAATTACAAAGTAAAGGCAATTTAAAAATCAGCCTCCACATGATTACAATTGATACTGAGTCTGTAAATTCCATACCCCAAGGAATTATTTAAATTTCTGAAAATGAATGAAAATCAGTACAAGATGTCTTTCAGGGAAACAAGACCAGGAGTGGAGCATCTGATAAACTAAACAGTCTCTTGAGATAAACATTCTTTAGTGCAGTAATACCTATGGCTCTTGGGCCACTGCAGCTCTGCAACGTCGGCCACACTGTCAGGGCCCTTATCTGCTCTGCCACCACCTACTCAGAATAAATCCCCTTAGCTGATAAGCACGTTAGGTTGAGGAGCCCTGCTTGTCACCTCCATCTCACTGGGTGGTTTGTATGAACTCCGTGGCATCAAGTTGCTCCGCGCTATGACACTGATCCTGCTCGCTGGCAGGATCCAGCCTTCAGCGCCTGAGCAGAGCAGTCAGTGGAGGAGTACAAAAGTTCTTGGGCTCCCAGTGTAGGAAGGACATGAGACTGTTGGACCAAGTCCAAAGGAGCCCACGAAGTTGATAAGGAGAATGAAGCATCTTCCCTATGGGGACAGGCGGAGAGAATTGGGGCTGTTCACCCTAGAGAAGAGAAGATTGTATGGAGACCTCACAGCACCTTCCAGAATCTGAAGAGGCTACAAGGAAGGAAGGCTGAGAACAACTCTGCATCAGGAAATGTAGTGACAGGATGAGGGGGAATGGGTTCAAACTGAGAGAGGGGAAATTTAGATTTGATATTAGGAAGAAATTCCTGGCTGTGAGGGTGGTGAGGCCTTAGCCCAGGCTGCCCAGAGAAGATGCTGCTGGCCCCATCCCTGAAGGTGTCCAAGGTCAGGCTGGACAGAGCTTGGAGCAACTTGGTCTAATGGAAGGTGCCCCTGTGCGTGGCAGGGAGTTGGAATGAGATTATCTATAAGATCCCTTCCAATCCAAACCATTCTACGATTCTATGAAAATGTGCAAGGTAAAAAATAGGCTGTGGCATTTGGAGACATTTACTCTAGATTCAGTTTTCTGTTAACTAGAAATAACAAGTTTAAATGGACATTAGTCTGGGGAGAAAGAACAGCAGTGTAAGGGTAATTTAAAACATGTATGCACTGTGCCTCTTACACACCAAAATAAACAGCTCTGTTTCTTTCTAATGATCCCTGTGCACAAGCTCAGCAGCACTGTGGCACAGCCAGGAGCTCTTCTGCTTGTGGATCCCATGCAGGAGGGGGATCTGGCACAGAACAGGGACACTGCGGAGTTTGACCTATCTCCCTGTTTCTCTGGTATCACTTAAGGTTTTAAGTGAACATCATTATTTTCCTGCTAGTCCTTCCCTTGTAAAATAATTTGAAGGTATCTTGATTGACTAGAAAAACAAATCTCTTCAGAAAGAAATAGTCCCAAGAAGGAGCAATGAAATCTGCTTTCAAGGAAGCAAACGTGTTACTGCAGATCACAGGCTGGCAGTTAAGTTCTGCATAAATACCCCAGATATGCGGCAGTGATATCCATGTGATAAATTACATTTATCATGCACTTCTGACTGTCTCACCTGCACTCACTCCCCCAGCGAGGAAATGTTAACATTCCCCATCTTTCATCAGTTTCAAACAGCTGCCATTAAAAAAACTCAACACCCCCAAACCCACAACAAAGAATTCCACATCTTCCCAGAGATAACCTTATCTCTTGCCTTTGAAATGGGAGGTTTTCCCTAAATTACACTGGCACAAAATCCAGGGTTAGGGGCAGGATGTTCAATCAGTCTTAAGAGCATATAATTAAAAGTTACCTATCAGGGCAGAAATGGAACTAAACATTCCTGGGAAGTACCATGAGATCTGCAAAGATGTATAGTGTAAGAAATTGCTCAGAGGGCAGTGAGGCCCTGGCACAGGCTGCCCAGAGCAGTTGTGGCTGCCCCATCACTGGAAGTGTCCAAGGCCAGGTTGGATGAGTCTTGGAGCAACCTGGTCTAGTGGAAGGTGTCCCTGCCCATGGTAGGGGGTTGGAACAGGACTGTCCTTAAGGTTCCTTATGAACCCAAGTCGTTCTATGATTCTGTGATTATTCTATAAATAACAACATGTGTTTGGATCAGTGGAAATATGAGGGTCTCAGATTTCTATCTGTAAATACACAGTACTTGTTTCTTGTGCAAGAAACTACCAAGGTATTAATCTTTGAAAGTCATAAACAAAAGGAGGACAAATTAAAACAAGGCTGCTCCACTCTGAAATACTTTGCTATTAGCTCTGGAATTGGAAATGAGGATCCATCTTCAGCTCTCTCAAAGGACAAGGTATCTCACAGCATCCATGTCATGGAACTCCTGAATGGAGCAGACATGGCTGTCCTAACTGTTACTCACAACAGTTTAACACTTAGCTCACCCCACAAACTGTAATGAAAGGGCTAGACTTATTTATTGTTTTCCCTATAACCAGCAACATATACAACAATGTGGTTGCTGTGAGAAGATTACAAGGCGAGAAAACCCACAGGAAAATGTAAACTCAAAGCCCCACCACTTTAGCGGTGAGAACTTTGCTTCTCATTAGTTTCCTGCCCCCCTTCCTTCACGTTCCTCTTTGTTTTTCAGTAGAACAATTTTTTTAAAATGAGGTGCAAAGGCATTTTCACACCTCTACCTAAAACTAGGTTAAGTCTCCACACTAATTACACATTATTAATGAGTTCAACAACTGAGACCAGGCTGGTTAGGGAAGGGACACAGGTCTGCACATTGTGTATGGATGCACGCCTGTATTCCGCATTGATATGATGCTGCCAGGGGCTGAACTCTCTTATTTGCAAAAGTAGAATGTTTAACACTGAAACTCAGTATACAATGCCATCCTTTTCTTCTAGTTATATCTTTTCTCTGTAAAAGTGTTTGTAAGGTTTGCGTTGGGTTTTTTTCTTGTTTTCATTTAATACTGAAATGCACTAAAATACTACATTTCAGTCCCTGTTTTCAGGACTCTCCCCAGGTGTGCTTCATTACAAACACCAGTATCAGCTCAGTAACATTTCTTTCTCTATTAAATAAGCTGCCTGGCCTCCCTGATGCAGACTGAGAGGTGATTATAAAAAGTTTTACCTACACAGAACACACTAGTTACGCATCAGATTATTGTGCTCTGACAAAGTCTGCTTGGGTGGCTTAAAGTTATCATCTTCCACTGGTGGCATCGTTGCCAGGGATCATTCCCTCCACAGCAGAGCTAGCACAGGGACACATAACTACATTTTAGCTGGAAATTAGAGAGGAAGAGCTTACTTGGGCACCAGTGGGGCTCCCTGCTGCCTTCACTGCTGCTGTACAGGGACAGCTTTGCTCTTTGCGAAATAGGTCTCAAAGAGCAAGTTGACAAATTAAAGATAATGACAATCAGTGCCAGTTTAACATGCTGGGCTTTCACTGGCCTCTACAGCAAGGGCTTTTGGAGACATGCAGCTCTGCATTCCAGCTCCTTCAGGCTGAACCATGCAGGTGAAGCACAGGCACATGAGAGTCATCCTCAGACACCAACTGTGCAATAAAGTAGCAAAACCAACACAGAAATCCCCAAACAATGTTAGAGTCAAGGTCTAAGTATCTGCAGCTAGAATGGTAAGGGTCTTAAAAATATGCATTTTGTTTTTAACTAATTCTATAGAATTGTTAAGGCTGGAAACATCCTTTCAGATCAAGTCCATCCATCACCACCATCATGTTCACCATTAAACCATGTGCTCAAGTACATCCACAAGTTTTTTGAACACTTCCAGGAATGGTGATTCCATCACTACCCTGGGCAGTCTGTTCCAATCCCTGACCACCTTTTCTGTGGAGAAATTTTTTCCCTAATATCCAGTCCAAACTTCTGGCACAACTCGAGGCTGCTTCCTCTTATCCTGTCCCTGTTCCCTGGGAGCAGAGCCTGACCCCAATCTGGCTGCCCCCTCCTGGCAGGGAGTTGTGCAGAGCCAGAAGGTCCCTCCTGAGCCTCCTTTTCTCCAGGCTGAGCCCCCCTCCCCCCCAGCTCCTCAGCTGGTCCTGGTGCTCCAGACCCTTTCCCAGCTCCATTCCCTTCCCTGGACACACTCCAAACCCTCAATGCCTTTTTTGTCATGTTCCCTATTCTCTTCTAAAGCACAGAGCTGCTAACAATGTGTTATGCACTCCTTAACACAAGACACTATACATAATCTTACATAAAATTTCTAGGTCTAAGCAACTTTCAGAGAAACAAACATCTGTATAGAAGCAACACACAATGGAAAAAAAACCCGCAACACCTTCCATCCTTGCTCTGATTTAGATCTGTGTGGGAACATGTGGACACAAAGCCAACTCAGGCTGACTTTTATTAGGAAGTGCATAAAGAACAGATCTTGCACAAATTCTGATAATTTCTGGTTAAAAGCCTTGCTGCTGAAAGTATATTCAAGCCTTAAATATGCCCCCCTGTGGGATGAGTGTGTGCTAAACCAATTCTTAACAGACCTATTAATTGCACTTCATTAGTTGCTTCAGACTGTAAGTTTGTGGAGCCACTTTGATTCTTAAGTTTCTAGCTGGCAGGGAAAACAAGGCCTGATTGTGTCAGAGTTGAGCTGCTGAAGTGATCAGTGTTTAACAAGGGATGTAAAAATGGTTCACAGTTACTAAAATAGAAATCTTCATTTGCTGTTCAAGGAGGGAGGAAGGAGCATTTATAACTTAAGAGTTTAGCAATGGGTAATTAAGAAATACACCAATAAATTAATCTTCCCAGGATATTTTCTGGCTTGCGGAAAGACAGTAAAACACATCTGGGAATTTTCCAGCAGAAAGTTCCTTGCAAGTTGGATCTTACTGGATGTGGTTTTAATCCTGAACATGGTTTGAATCCTGAAATTATGTAACATTTCTTCCTATATGAACACCAAAGATGCTATTTTCCTTTTGGATTTTTTTTTTTTTAAGATGGTCAAAGCACATATTCAATAGGACATGCTGCTTTATCAGCTCAGGTTTGCCCTGAAATACCTGTGTAAGGAGAATGTTACCAAAATTAGCTGCTTCGAAGCCTTACCACAGGATTACAGAATGGTTTGGGTTGGAAGGGACCTTAAAGATCATTTCCTTCCACTCTCTGCCATGGGCAGGGACACCTTCAACTAAACCAGGCTGCTGCAAGCTGTGTCCAACCTGGCCTGGTCAGGTCAACAAGCATAAAGAACAAAGTTTACTGCCTTTTGAGTAGGTTTTTTTAGTTACCCTGACAACTACTTGCCCTGATAAAAGGATTTTATACTCACCAGCATCCAGACTCCCGGTAGCTGCAGTCCAGCCCATGATGGGGGGAATGGCCCCGACAACAGCTCCCACCCATGTGTTGACAATGCTCATTCTCTTCAGGGGTGTGTAGCAACACGTGTAGAGGAAGATGTTGAAGGCTCCCAGGGCACCGGTGAGAGGGTTCACTCCCAGCGTGAGCAGGGCAATTCCCGGGATTCCGCAGGAGGCAGCAAAGCAGACAGCGAGCAGGGGGCTGTGAGGAGACAAGTGGCACATGCTGAGCAGGAGCTGGCCTTAGACAATGGCTGGTGTCCTTTTCCTTTGGTGTCCCCCCCCCCAAAATTAAGATTGAACTTTTGTTATTTTACTTGGCCGTCCTAAATTTTCCTGTTTGAGCCCCCATCCTAACAAAAGCCTTTCCAAAATGTTAAGACAATCTTCCTTCAGCTTTGCAATGGAGGTGATTCTTAATCTTGTGATCGCTGTGTTCACCAAATAAATCCAAGCTCGGCAGATAATGGAGAACTGTTCTCCCTTATGGAGAACTGCTGCTTTCAGCAGCCAGTCCTCCTTCATTTTAATTTTAGTAAACTTAAACCTCTGGAAAAAGCACTCAGAGTTTAGGGTACATTAAAATGCTTGCAGTTTGTCAGATTTTTAACTGATTGCAGTTATGCAACGGATCCTTCAAAACACAACAGGATTAGACACAATATTAGGAAAATTAGGAAGCATTTATGAGAAAAAGAGTACATTCAATCATTTTGAAATTACATCAATAAGAATAAAGTATTCTTTAACTTTACTGAAAAAAAGTCTAAACATTTTACACCCTCATTTATCTGATGCAGTGTAATAAGCAGAGGGTGCACACCAAAATAATGCTGGCAGCAGAATCAAAACTGGACATATTGTAAGCACAGCTGAAATTAACTGAAGATATTTTAGGTTTGGTCGAAAGCAGCAAACAACAGAGATGCAAATTATCTCTGTGCATTTCTCCTGTGCATCAGCTGAGAGTTCAGGGAAGGTTGGAAACTCATACTAAAATCGGTCCCTAAAAGTGACCACTAAAAGTGGCTGGAGCTATGTAAACTTCTGCTAATAAATTCTGCAATAAACATCCAAATAGGATGAACAAAGATTTTTTTTGTTTGGCTACCAGAACCACACTTGACAGGCAGCATGATGCCATACCCCTAAGAAAGCTTTAGTTGTGGCTCCTTGTGCCAGATCAACATGTTTGCTGCTGGTGGGGATCTCTTCTTGTATGCTTGGTTGAGGTGTTTGGTATAATAGGAAGAGAGAGCTAAAAGCCTCTAAGAAATAATGTGGTGTGGGCAACCTCTAGAAAGGAGGAAAATGATGTTATATTAGTTTTATTTAATAACCCATGAGGCTAAATACACACTCATAGTCACCCATGTAAAACCAGAAAACATGTGCTTGCAATGAAGGTCTCTGCGTGGAATTCAGCTTCACACCTTTTGTCTAATTGAAAACCATGCAGCCTTTGTGTTCTACAATTCACTCTGCCCTCTGGCCAAGTTCTTAACCCTAAAATATGTGTTGCAAGCACCGCTCCAATCCTCATAAGAAAATAAGAAAAAACTGCTGGTGGGGATGAATTTTATGGGGGATCTATCAACAAAAAAACCTACCAGTCAAATTTTGATATTTAAGATGTTTGTTAGACCAATACAGTACAAAGCTCCTAAATACCTGGAAGAACTAGAATGAACAAATCTTATGCTAAAGATCTGCCTTCAATTTAAACTAACTAACTAATTTTATTCAGCTTTTCCAAACCATCAACAGATTTTAGGTAACACATTGTGCACAGAGCACATTTCTACTCAGCTTTACCAGCCCTGGTGTTACCAATACAGCAGGAGTCAAGGGAGCGTATGTCAGTGCCTTTCACTGACAATGAGATGTATAAAATTTGAGGCTGTTTTCAGGAAAGAAGCCACACGGAGCTGCGCCCTCTGGTTCTGCAGCCTTTGGTGCTCCTTTGCATAAAGGCAGCAAAACACAATCTGTATTGCCAGTGGTCCCAATGCCAACCACAAATGCCAGAGTAGTTCGTACATGTTGCCCCTCTGTCATGAAAGCCTGACTGGGCTTGGTTAAACAAATCTATCTTGACTGATTCTTGAACAGAATACAGTCAGACAGTAAACAAAAAACAGATTTGCACAATACTCACTCTCGAGGTGACAAAAAAAACAGTGTGACCCTGAGAGGCTGGGCTGCCCACATCCGCCCTGCAGAGCTCACAGACATAAATGAGGGTACAGTTTGATCTAATGCAACCAGCACATTTCTCACTAATCAGGAGTGAAGACTTACCTACATGTCTACAATTCAAATGAACACTACCCACCATGAGCAGGAACCTGCCCTTCGTGTCTCTTCTCAGGCAGGAAAGCAAAGGATGGGAGTGTAAAGCCTTCCTCCACGGATGGACCCTGTTTTGCCTCTCTCTCACATTGCTTCCCTGCAGCACCAACAGCCCTCACTGGCAGCCCTGATCCCAGGTCTCCGCTGTCTTCATTTCCAACCAATAGATCAGAAAAATATCTTTGAAAAATAAGGTTTTATCAAAAGGGAGGGGTGAAGTTATGTGGCTGAGACCTTCAAAAAAGATATGCTGTGATTCTGGTGGATGAGAACACATTTTTGTTTCTTAGTTCCTTCCTTTTTGCCTCTTTAAGGGAAGTTTCTGGAGGCACAGTACATAACCACAGAATCACAGAATGGTTTGTGTTGAGAGGGACATTAAAGCCCACCTTGCTTCAACCCCTCTCTGAAAGGCAGGGACACCTTCCACTAAACCAGGTTGCTCCAAGATCCATCCAAACTGGCCTTGAACACTCCAGGGGTGGGGCAGCCACAGCTTCTCTGGGCAATTTGAGGCAGTTTGATCAGTGTCTGTAATTGTCCTAATGCTCTCAGGGGAGGGCATAAAGTCAACAGGGCAGTTCGTCTTAAGCAGCTGAAATACTTTACTTTCAGACATCCTGAAAGCATCACATTTTCTATTTCTCTCTAGTGTTTCCTCAACAAAGAAGAGTAATTGTCTGATGTACAAAGGCCTGCTCCTGAAACTCCAACTGAGATTAGAAAGTCAAACTGTCATCTGATGACTCAGCTTTTTATTTTTGCCTCTTAAAATATTATTTGGCATCGTGTAGACACTGCAATCAGAAATCAGGACTTATTTCATGGTGAGACATGAGGTAGAAGAGAATTCAACTCACTGTCATGTAAGCTTGTCATGTTTATAAGGTTTAGGAGAACTCCTCACTGCGAAAAAGAAAATATTTGAGGAAAACGTAGAGAGATTTCAGTAACTGGTGATGCTCTTTCTGCTTCAGTGACACTGCAGACTTTAACACAAGACTGACTCTAGGTTTAAATCGCTTCAGTTTAAAGGGTATTCTGATTTCTACTAGTTTATATCTTCTAGGGACCAGTGTGCATGTCCATGCTCACGTTGTTTGTCAGCACTCAGGTACATGGGGTGATGTTCGCTGATGTGATGCACTCTCCACTGCCAGGCTGCCCACATCTCATCAAGGGACCGCAGGAGACCAGCATCTCGTCCTGGAGCAGGAGAAAGGCTGAGACACTGAGTTGTCACTGAATTTACCCCACCACCTAATGCTCACACAGCTCTTCCCACTACAGCCTCATGCCACCATGCAGCCCATGTCAGCCTTGGGTAACCCAATGCCAGGGAATTCTCACATGGTGCTCAAAAGTGGCTGAGGGGTCTCTGATGGTTTCCTTCATCCTTAAACCATCCCATGCAGTAAGTGCAGGCTGCTGACAGATGCTGGTACATATGCCTCATTTCACTTGGGTGTTCACGTTTGCTGAGGGAATAGCTCCCACGGGAAAAAGAAAGGCAATCTTCCATCGGAAAACTGGCCAAAGAGTTAGCTCAGAAAGCAAACATGCTGAGTAAGAAACTAGGTTTTATGATGGATTCTTGGGAGGAGTTGGTTTCAGTTATTTGTATGATTAAAATCAGGCTTTGGAAAAATACTACAAGTGCCAAATGAGTTCTCTTCAAATTTCAACTCTAAAGTACCCAGTGTGTCACCACACAGGGCACCTTCTAAAGGCAAACCAAAAGCTAGTAATTCTGCCTTGTCCCTCTTCTCTCCTCTACTGACAACAAATATGCCAAAATCTACCTAATAAAAGTGCTAAAAGACATCCACCTTCAACTAAAAGCTTTTGAGAATTTCAGCTTGACTAGTGAATAATCAGACTTTTCCTGATGCAAAGGGAATGTGTTGTCATTTCTTTCCCAGGAGTTCACCCAAGACAGCCCCACCTCAGTCACACTCCACTGAGAGCATCCGAGAGGAGAATGAGAAACAGGAGGAAGACAGGGCCCACGTTTTCCTCATTCAACTCTGGAGAGATGCTGTTGGCTGTGCTGGGGATGATTGCTCAAGGACAGCCCAGAGCTGCTGGGGGGAATGGGAACAGGCAGGAGGAATTCCACATGGGTGCTATTCAGGTATCTCCTATACACATGACCATGAGACATCCACATGGACCCTCATCCAGAGAAGAGAGGAGGCTGTGGACGACGCAGCAGCATATTTTAATTCACGTGCAATAACATAACCTCTGAACTAGTCGCCACTTACAGATGCTCTAGTTATATGTAAATAATGAGGTTACACACATGTGCAGGAAATAAATTTATTTAACAGGCTCTAAAACCACGGATAATAGAACTTACTGACTCACAGCCTTACTTGGAAAAATTAAGAGATGAAAACAAATATAAGCATTTTTCCGTCTATAAAATTAATGTAGTATTTTACCTATTTCACAGCAGCATCAGCAAGCTTCATGTCTATAATGATCAACAGTGGGACTACTTACACAGGCTTTTCTGTGCTGTCCTTGCCAAAACATTTTGTGAAGATGACTGTCAAAGTAGAGTTTGAACTACAATCTAAAAATCAGTGATAAAAATGGGGCAAAAGTTTAACAAATTTAAAAAACAAAGACAAAAAAACAACAAAGAGCAAGACAATTCCCTCTTAAAACTTCTGAATACTTGAAAATATGGAAAATTCCTGTATCAGCATCTAATGCTTTAACATATTCCTGTGAATAGACTGACACTCCCATACAAGTGCAGACACAAAGCACATATGCATCCTGAATAGGTGCATTTATTCAATCAGCAGTTCTATGCAATTCCTGTTCAGACGTTATGTAAACACATAAGCAACTTAATTTGTGACCATGTGTTAATGGGAATCTGGGCACACCAAATCTATTTACATAAAAGCAGGTGAAGTATAAGTATGTACATTTGAAAATTAGATCCAAAGCCTAATACAAAAGGTAATAAATCCTGTCTTCTCCCTGTCGGTCAAAAACCCTTCATAGACATGTCACCCACTTCCAAAAGGGTAAACTAAAAAAAACTCCAAACAACAATGCTCTTTTGTTTAGCTGCAGCATGCCTGGAGTAACTTAATGGATTGGAACATTTAAATTCCCAGTTGATTAATCTGTATTAGATCTCATTAGTATTGACAACTGTCAATACTGGCCACAAGACCTTGGATCTGTTCTGCCAAATGCAGGGTGATGCTCTAAAATAAGCAGAGCAGGAATGGTAAAGGAAGAATCCAGGAATGGGCTTGTGGGACAAGGAGGGTGGAAAGAGAAGAAACTTTATTTAGAGTAATTTCCATATCCAAATGAAGCCAAATACATACCCTTGTGTTCCTCTGTGTGGGATTTTAGTAACAGCAAATACTCTGCACAGACTCTGCCCTTTAAGTAAACTGCAATTTACCTACTTTTTGATGAGACAAAAACTGGGTTTGGGTTTTAGTGAGTTTTTTCTGTGTCATGCAAGACACAGGTTCAGCAAGACCACTGTGCTTCTTCCCCTCGCTCACCCAGAGAAATGGTACCAAATTATCCCTGACTTCAGCATCTTCCACGGTGGCAGGTAAACAATCCTGAGACAATAGAGGTGAGACTGATGGCTCAGATAAATTTAAATATTGCTACTCTGGGCCCAAATTCTATCTGCATATGGTGTCAAAACAATTTGTTGTAAAAAGAAGTGGGACAGCCTGAACCAGGTTCCTGCACAGATGGGCTGAAAATACCAGGAGCTCAAGAGAAGGTATTTTGGCAGACAAAGAATACAAGCGTGATCCTCATCTACAACTACATTTCACCATCACAAGCTGAAATACGAGTCCAGTGCTGTTCCAAAATCATAATTAAAGTCAGATTTCAGGAGGAAGCATCATAAGTTGCTTATTATTTCTAGAATCTCTAGGTACTAAAAATGTCCTCAGACTACTCGTCAGTACAAAGCTGCTGGAGAAAGCCCCCTCCTCTTTTGCCTAATTTTTTCCAGGTCAGCAGTAAGTTCTTAAGGCTTCTGAAGTCACTTACAAATTCAGATAAAAGCATCAGTCTGAAGGTTTCACCCTTTTCCAACAGCAATGAGAGGTTTACACAAACAGAAGTTCAAGTACCACCCCTTTGATGGTTTCTGGGGCTGCAGAACCCCATAGTCATGAAGGGGAAAGGATGTCCATAGAGATTTCTACCTACACCCATGCAGAAAACCATACTCCTCCTTAGCTGCTCATTTAGTTTTACTCATCTCCTCTAGCATCTTCCCAATTCCTGCAGCCAGGCAACACTAAGAGTTGACGAAAACAAGTCCCAGGGCATGACCTGTGCCTGCAGTCAGCGTGACTGTCCTACAGTACTGGGTTATGGCTTGATCACCTCCCTCAGTGGGAGGAGCATCAGCCAGTATTTTTTTAAACTTATATTTATTTTCTTTAAGATCAGCACCCAAGAACCGCTGAACTCTGCTCAGCAGCTTTTAGAGATCCACCAGAAAAATCAGGAAAGGCCACCAACCGCAGGAGTTCGAGCAGGCAATCCCATCCCATCTGGAGAAGACAGAAAAGAGCCAAGGGTGTTACAAAGACTATAAGAAGCCTTCCTGCTCCCACAGCTGAGGTAACGAGGATGCAGGCCCATCTCCTTCAAGCACACAACTGGACTGCATTTGTGTCATCTCCAGTCCTGCTTCCCCTGATGGACAGATGCCTGGAACTGGCAGCGGGGACGTCTGCTGGCGTGAGTGCCGCCAACTCAGCTGACTGCGAGAAAGGAGCCAGAAGGCTGGAAAAGGCACATTTTGCCCAAAACAGCAATGGTAGCATCTCTGAAATTATTTTTGATGAAAGGTTAAAAAATCCCCTCACACAGTTTCTATGGTCGAGGTAAGGCCCAGAGCATTCAAAAGAAATCAGTAATCATGGCAATCTACCAACTCTGAAATTAAATTATAACTTTCCACACAAATCCTTTCAGGCTGTGTATTTATATATTTAGTAATAAAAGCCATATCCACAACCACTGTCAGCTGTAAAAGTTCTATCATAATAACAACACTACTAATGGGAACTGGAACAATACCGCGTGGATCAGTAGCTCTATTGCTGATGACTTTACTAAAATGATTCTAAATGTTTTTTACAAAAAAAAATAGACAAAACTCTCAAAGAGCTCTAAGACAGGCTGAGGATGTACCTGATAGAAAAAACACCCACATTCAGATGTGAGATTCTGAATCAAAATGGTTACACGATGACCTGATCTAGTGGGTGGCATCCCTGTCCATGGCAGAAGGGTTGGAATTAGATGGTCTTTAAGGTCCTTCCCAACACAAACCATTCCAGGATTCAGTAATATAACATGTCCCCTTATTAGTATAGTTTTGAGTTTGTGGTTTTTAAGGACTCAAACCAAAATATTTTTACATTCAACTACAACTTTCAATTATAGATTGGATTAGTCTCAAGGAAAGATTTCTTTCCAATTAAAGGGAAAAAAAAAGAAGCTGTAACACTGGCAGAATGGACATACTGCCAGACCTCTATTTCTTTCATGTATTTTTGATTCAGCATTAATCAGAAGTTTTACTTAACACAAGTAATTCATGCTCTCACTTTTGATATTCTCTTTTACAGGTACACTGTAGCTGAATATTATGAAAAGTCCAAGAATCTGCTGATTGAAGCGCAAACTAACAGAATTATATTAAACTGAACAATACGCATCAATGAGCTAAAATGGTACTATTTTAAGGGAGAAAATGTTGAGAAAGATCTTAATAGATATTCATTTATTCTCTTTCAGTCATGCAAGAAAGTTCATGAGTCATGACAAGGGATGAAGGATGATGCAGTCTAAAACTAAAACGAGAGACTAAACTACACTTTTAATTGGGAATTCAATTTTTATCCATCAACTGCAAATATCAGAATATAGCTTGTCTATCATTTAGTGCTGAAGACAGACAAACAAATGGGGAGCTTTGTCAAATCTTCTTTTTTTTTCTTAATGAATTGTTTAATTTTGTCTTCACAGGTTAAGAAGTAGTATCTACATTCTGTCAGTGTCTGGTATTTCATCCCCAAAAACATGTTCCTGTGGCAGATCAGACTCTACATGTACTGCAAATATTGAATTTTATATCAAATCCCCTTTAACTGGATGTACCACGATTTTTAAGACTGCCAGAACACATTTGTGGCAATTCTGCTCACTTGTGTTTTTGTGTCTTTTTTGTGATTTCTGCTAATGACTATGATAAAGATGTTGCTAATCTCAGGCTGGACAGTACTTTTCCCCAAATGTGAAAAAAAAAAAGAATACGAGGAAAATAATGGAGAAGTTTTAAACCTAACTTGTAACATAAAATCTGAGCTGAGGAAGAATTCAGTGTTAAGAGGAAGTATGAGAGTGGTAGGTGCTCCCCAAAAATCTAAGGAGCTGGGTTAATGGCTAGCATTTAAGCACACTTAAACACCACAATTGTGTCTGCAGAAAAGGAGTTTACAGACTCAATCCTTAAGTAAACCTCTTTAAAATTCAAATCTCTCTGAAAGGAATCACACCTAATACCTTTCCTTTGTCGTTAGGGCCCAGCCAGACCCATCAGCACCAACCTGGTTGTGATTTTGAATGACAGCTGGACCATCCACAGGGAAACAGGGAAGGATTTAATGAGTGATGTCTAAAGGAATGTCATACAGTGAGAACTTGGCATAAACGGACTTCAGCGGTGGACAGACATGTCTCGCTGGCTAAGTCTCATCATGGAGGTGCCTTTTTGAGTTTTGCCTCTAAATTGCCACCAGCTCTGGCTTTGCCATCAAATATACTTGCTTAGAAGTGTATTTAGTGCAAACAAACACAGACTAGGATAAAATACTGCCTGTGTCAATTCATTTCTCTCCCAAAGAAGAAACATACCAAGCATGTAGCCCAGGCCGCACTGTCACGGGTGTGTATCATTGCGTAAAAGCATAATCAACACTGCATTTTACACAAAGCAGGGGTTATTTGTTCCCTTCACTCCTCAAGAACCAAGCTGCAGATGTTCTGTCTCCCCTGCCAGACAGAGGTGCTTTAAAACTATCATAAACAAACACGGCTGATTTAAAAGAATAATTTCATCCTGAAAGGAACACATCTCTCTTTTTTATGCTTGAGTAAATCAAAATTGGCTTGATTGATTTTTGCTGAAGGTTTTGCTAAGGTGATGCAAGAATTTCAACTCAGCCAAGGAAGGAGAGATCAAGAGTCCTACCCTCAGCATCAAGCTTTCTCCTACACATCTCCTGCTCTCATTTTGACCAGTTTAACTCCCTGCAAATGATACCAGGATTTGTTTTTTCATGCTTTCATGAGCCTGCCCTGAGGTCTGAGCCCAAGTCTGGGATGAGACAGCTCAATGCACCACAGGGAGACTTGCAGTTCAGACAAAAATAAAACTTATGCTGCCCTTTGTTATTAAGCAGACACTCCAATTGGGCCTCATCACTTCACTTGGAAGTAAAGAATTACAAACAAAAAGGACCTATACTTACAAAATGTTTATGCTCTTATTACACTTGATATCCACACCAGAACGTTAATCATAACAACCCTGAGAAACCCTGTGGAGCGTCAACATGCTTGTGGTATATGGCTTTGTTAGATAGGAGTGAAAGGGTGACTAATAATATTCACAGCTTCCCTGCAGTCATGAAAATGTAAATATTTTTTTAAAGTGCTTACAAGACAAACCTACAATAAATCTGAAAAATGTTCCCCATAATATTTAAACTAAATCCTCCTCTTTAATCCAACCTTAGAGCGTGTCAGTTAAGTAATCCATTCATTCTACTTCAAAATCTCAGTTCTCTCTTCGTTTAAGAGCCAAACACACCTGACTAACAGGATGGATAATTTGGTCTCTCCAGAAACATTTTTCTGGTTTAGAATGATTAAATATAATATATGCTTCTGCTGAGCCCTCAGCCAATATTTGGAAAGCAATGGTAAAGAAGTCTCAGGCCAGATCCCAGTCCCATTCAGACAGAGGAAACTGATGTTCTAGGGTATTTATCAATACCCTGCTCTTCAAAAAACAAAAGAGAGAAGATAGTCCAGTCATCTCAGCACAGGAACACTGCTTCTAAATGCATTTCCAGGGGGAATGAAAAAGAAGGAATTAAGTTATTCCCTACAGCAAAACAAAGCAGGACCAGAAGTAAAGGTCTGCCATGGGAAGAGGACCAGTCTGTGGACACTAGCCAGTGGAAGAGCAATGGAGCAGATTGAACCTGACAAACTTCAAGTTCATCCAGATCCTTTCTGCCCATCTGCAGATTCTCCTGCACCATTGCACACATGCCTTTGACACCCACACCATTGGGAACACTCTATCGAGAACACTTAGCTGCCAAGTCTCTTCTCAGAGGTGAAGAGGATGTGGATGGCCATATTTTGGGATTCCCATATTATTATCTAGGTAGATTATCTACAGTTACCATCTGGAGTTATGGGGGTTTTTAGTGGAAAAACAGAACTAAAAACCCTTCATATACCATCAAAGTGCATGCATAGAACATAATCATCGTCACACAGGCAGCAATAGGAGCCACTGTGGCTCTCTTCCAGAATGATTTATAATTTTATATTCCTCGTGGGTTTACATCCCTAGCAAAAACAGAACTAAATAAAACATTTCAAAGCAGTTTTCCACATATCTCAACCTCAGGAATGCAGCTTTGCTAGTCATAGAGACCAGAGAGCAAGCATCTGTGTTTGCACAGCTAATTGAAGTGCAAGAAAAACCTCTTTTACATCTGACTTGCAAAGCTGGTAACATGTAAGTTATAACTTGTATGAGACATGATAAACCCTGTCCTTCACAGAGAGAAATGCACTTCTAACATGACTCGCTGTAAACAGATCTCAGGGTATAGCAGCTTCTAATCAGAGGCAGCTCCATAATGGACTTGTTGAGCAGTGACATTTCCTACACCACTTGGCACAGGGTGAATGATGACACTGTTGTGGTTAAACCAGATAAGGTTCAATACTAATAGAGGGAACAAAGTGTTGGGGTTTTGACTGCATTAAGCCAGAATTTACAAACATGAACCTGAAATGTTTGACAGACATGGGAAGAAGAGCCATCAGGAGAACACTGCCCCCGAGATGGGGAAAGGATCTTGGGCTTTGAGCTTAAATATTTTTTGTTTGTAAAAACTCACTTTAACATCACCTTTGGAGAAAATGACTCATCACTAGTCAATTAAGGAAAAAAAGAGGCAATGGCTGCAATCAATGTCCAAGAGGCCCATTCATATTGGACACAAAGATGGCAGGATTAGTGCACAATGGCTCGGCTCCCTCCAGCTCCCGCAGCTCTACCCCCCCGCGAGGAGCTGACATGAGAGGATAAAACAACTCCATTAGAAGCCCCAATCACTTCTCCGCAGTGTTCCCCACAACCAGATGGAGCAGCTATTTAGCCAAATGCACCGTGACTCCAGCTTTATACATGAGCATGTGGGATGCTTCCTAATGTGGGGCAAGGCACAATGTACTCCAATTTATCGACTGTCCCACATGCAATTAAAGATTCAGATAAATAATTTGGGGGTAAAGACCCATAGGCTGAGCTGAAAAGCAGCAAGGCATGAGGGGTCAAGTGTTTCTGCAGGATTTATATCTACCAAACAGAGCTGCCTGCAAAGGAATGTCTGTGTTGAGCTGCGGCAGAATGAGGTCTGGGCAGGAGTGAGCTGGAGAACCAGTGATTGCTTCATTTCAACTGAAACAAATTTAAATGTGGAGTTAATAAAACAACCCTCTTTACTGCCCTAAGAAACAAAATACATATGTAGTTAGAGCCATATAATTTCCTCCTAACACACATTCTGATCTGAGGATAATGTGCAGTATCACCATTTTTCTGTGCTTTCTACAAAAGGCCTCTAATACCTTAGAACCATTTAATCAACATCTCATGCAGGCAGTGAATAGATAATTGAAATGTAAGTACTGTCATCCATATTCCCTTTGGGAAAGAGGCACAGTAAGCATTATATGATTGCATTAGACCATCCTTTGATGTGGGTTTTATTCTCATTAAACTATGTTTTAGCCCCAAGGTTTCTCCCCCCAAACCTCTCTGTGACATGGCCACGCCAGAAAAAAAATTTAAAAATACCCTGCTGTTCAAAAGGCAAGAAGTACATTTTTACAAGCAATTGTACGTGTCAGAAATATAAAGCTGCCTTTTTAATTTCTTGTTTACCAAACACAGTCAATGACAGCTCCTGGAAAACACAGGGTGGAAAAAAAAATGCAGGCAGGAGGGTGGTGGTGGGGAAGGAATGCATTTACTTGTTTTGAAATAATAAAGCCTGGAATACAAGCAGGATAAGAAATTCTTGAAAAGGCTGCTGTGATGGTGTCTGCTTTGAATTGTGCCCTATTTAAACAAGAGGAAAGCCTCCCACTGGAAAAAGAAACATTTTTATCATTCAAAAAGATCTCAGGGCAGTCCCTTTAAAATGAGGTATTTTCTAAACAAAGCATCAGAATGTTCCCCTGCAGGGAATGAGCATCTGATCTCTTAAAAATGATTATTCTTGAAAAACTGTAGATTTATGGAGTTTTTGTTTTATTTGTTTTAACTTAAGTAGAATGAAACCTGTCTGAAATGACCACCCAAGGGAGCAGAGCCACCAGCTAAGCAGGGGCTGAGCTCTAAAGGGAACCCAAAGTTGTATCAAGACCCTTGGGGAGGTTTTAAATCTCTGGCTTAACCAGAGCTAGCATAGCACTTAATGAAGGTCTCAGTGTAAGCCCAGGACATGGATTTTCCTTCACTTACCATCCATGCAGCTACACTAACATCAGTAGGAATGTTCCTGATTGACACTACTGTTAAGCAAAGAAACAAGCTAATTACCCTGAGTTATCCACAGTGACTACAGGAGAAATTTTGTTTTAAAACGCACACAGTTTTTCAGCATGGACTGTTTTGTTACACTTTAAATAGTAGGTCTGCTACAGGCAGGGGAGTGGAAAAATTCAGCTTTACATAGAAATAGTCTAGAGTCACAATGTGCTTCTGAATAAATAAAATTTCACATGTTGCAGTTTTCTATTAATTCATCCAACATCCACATCTGCAATTGTGACTACAATTCACAAGTATAAGCCATTGGTAAGAAGAAGTACTAGCATAGGAGCCCTTTTTAGTCTGATTCTTCAAAGGCTTATAGTTTAAACTGAGCGAAGTCAACGCTCCACTCAGAAATATCAGTAAGTAGAAGTGTTACTGCCTCCATTAACTGCAGTAACCATCAGCTGTGAACATGAGAATTGGAAAGCTCACAGACAGAACACAGCTCTTTGGGCATTACTAAAGGAAAAGGTTAATGGGATTCATGGAAAAAATATTCATCAAACACAAAGATTTATTTCTGTTGAAGCATTCAAGGCATTAGCTCTGTTGTGCTGCCTTCTGCCATTTTAATAGACTTAAACTTCTTAAATGTGTCTAGAAAAGTAGCTTGAGTAAAAATAATCTGCATAAGGAGAATATCAATAAATTCCACAGCATGTTAGTTTTATCACAGAATCCCAGAATGGTTTAGATTGGAAGGGAACATAAAGATCATCTCTTTCCACCCCCCTGCCATGGGCAGGGACACCTTCCACTATACCAGGGTGTTCCTCCAAGCCCTGTGCAGCCTGGCCTTGGACACTGCCATGGTTGGGGCAGTCACAGCTTCTCTAGGCAATCTGGGCCTGCACCTCCCCACCCTCACAGGGAAGAATTTTTTCCAAGACCTAATCTAAACCTACTCTTTTGCAGTTTGAAGCCATTATATTGAAGGGTTTTGATAGAAGACCTCGAGCAACCAGGTTTGACCTCAGTGCTGAGACTGCTGTGAGCAGATGGGTCTTCATCTCTCCTGAGGCCCCTTTCAGCCTGGACCACCCTCTAAAGCTACCTGTACAATGCTTCATGATCCAGGTAAGCAAAAGAGAAGCCCCAGGCCCACTTCCAGGCAGCCACTGCTGAGGCCAAAGCCAAAGGACTGGGTACAGCAAAAAGCTGTAAGTTGCAAAATAGTGCAGGAGCAGAATTGAACAATGTCTATGCAGCTGTGAATTGGTTATTTAGAACATACTGTCCAAGGTCTTTTTTCCTTTAAGATGAAAAACTATTCTTGTACAACTATGAAGACTTTTATGAGTGATTAGCACAGTGGATCCAGCAGTACAAGTTCATGTAAGTGCCATTTAGAAGGAGTGTGTGCAGGTAAAGGGTGATCAAACCTGTCACTTTGCACAAAATAACAGAGCAGGACACTTGTCACCCTTGAGGTTAACGTCACTCAGCTACCGCAGCTCATGCCAGAGATTTACTAAAATTAATCTGCAGGAAAATTAAATTCATTACCTTAAAAAGCAAGGGAATAAATCACACCCAACAGGAAATCAGGAAAAGCTGCTTCCACTTCAGACGAATCTAAGATTGTGTGAGCACAAGAAATTTTTCCTCATCAATGACACAAAACAAATTCATAGAAGGAAACAGTATCAGATGTTATTCCAATGCAGAACACAAATATGCTCAATGAGTTTAACACTGCAGCCCAAGTAAAAAGAACATCTCAAGCTGTTTGTATTTCCAAACAAGACTTGAGGGGTCAGAGGAAGGAGGAAGACATGTGGGCAGGCAGGATGATGGAAGGCACTCAGTGGCATGCTGTGTTTAGGTCTACTTTTGTTGTTTTTGCAACAGGATGTCTCTGATTACTCTCTGAATAGAGAATAAGGATGGTTACATCTCATTGCTCAAAGAGAATATTTTCTTCAGAGCCTTAAAAATTAAATAGAACATTGTAAAGTAAGTAGTCAATGAACTACTTGGTGTTGTTTGTCACAAATCTCCCAACAATGTCAGAAGATTCCCTGAGGGCACCAGAGGTGGGTTTGGGGGCTGGCAAATAAGGTAAATGTGCTCTTGTCCTTACGGTCAGCAGCCCCAGCTCTGGAGAACCCGTCTGTGTCATTGCCTTTATGGATTGAGCAGCCCAAATACGTAAAATATAAAGCAGGGGCACACTGAGCCCCTAAGCAATTGTCTCAGCCATCAAGATGATGCAATACAGAGACTTCACAAAGGATGGAGGAAAATTACTTTTCCAATCCCATCCTTCCAGAGATCTTTGCAGAACTGGCTCCTGGCTCACAGGGAGTGATGAACGGGCCAAAGCTGCCCAACTGAGACACTTCTTGAATGTTACCAGGAAGAGAACAATACTGTCTTCAGCCAGACTTCCACACCTCAAAGTGCAGCCCTGGCCACAGAGCCTTTCTTTGAAAGCTACTGAGGTTCCTCATTGATGCCAAAAGAAACTGAAGTCCCCAGCAACTCACAGAAAAGGGTGACGTGGGGCTTTGGGAACCACATGAATGTGTATGCAGGGAAATGAACCCCTGAGACAGATTTGTGGTGTTTTCTCAAAGTGAAGGCTTCAGGCAGAAAGGAAGGGGAGAAATGTTGTTGGAAGCAAGATCACTTAGAACAGAAGACAGCTGGTCTTAACCCTGAACAAACTGGGGGATGAAGCTGCAAATGGAGGCCACAAAGCAGAACACACGGGAATATCTTCTCCACAAAAGCTCAACATTTCCTAACGACCCACCTCTGTGAATTATCTTAGTTAAATGGAGACACTAGCTCATCCAGGGACTGCATGACTCAAACTCCAAGAACCTCTAACTGGGGTTACCAGATTGATTCTGGCCTACATTGAAAGCATGTAAGAATTCTCTTTGCGATGGCACAAGCGCTAGAAAAACTCTCACTGGCCTTAGTGCAGTTTTCAGTGGGCAGGAATCCCATCAAAGCCACCACTGAAAGCCTTTCCAAGGAGGTGGAGAGATGATGGAGAGTTAACAGCCTTCTCTCTTCAAAAAGGATCTCAAGCTCATGACAAAAACTGCTACCCATATGGTCCAGTTCAGTAACTACTATGCCAAATAAATAAAAAGCAACGAAAGCAAGAAAAAAAGAGAATATATCTACAAACAGTGCAATTGAAGATGGGTTAGAAAATGATGTCTCATTTGCACCGGACAGCACAGATGTTGTAACACAGCAGAATTAAAGAAGCAGCAAATGTTTCATTAAATGAAGCAGCTAAAGAGAAGAAAATGTCAAAACTCAAATGACAAATGACAGACAAATTTTGGGCAAGAACTCCCCAAACTCTCTGGATTATTTCCCAGAGCTAAGACACCAGTCTCTTACGTACTATTTATCCATCCCTGTCTTGTCTGGTTTTGACTGGTTTTAGCATAACCATTTACAGATTTTATTTAATCAGCCAGGAAGGAAAGAGTCCAAGGAACACCAGGAAATATGTGGCAAAATACAACAAGGTTAGATTACTTGCACTGGATTATTCTCCTCTGGCATACCACAGAAGAAATAACTCCAGTCAAGGTCTGCATACTCCATGGTCTGCAGGGAGTGAGAGCAGCATTATTCGAGGGAAGTGACACTTTAAAGAACTTTAAATTAGCTGTTGACAGGCAGGTAGATAGATGGATGAGTAACTGCCCAACATCCCTGACACTATCATTTTGTGGTGAAGTAAATATGAAAGGGGGGGGAGTAAGAAAATCCATGAAATATGTTTTTGCCAATCTGTGGTGCATTCAGATGACTGTGAAGTTCATTTAAGGACACTGGAAACAAAAGAAATTGCTTTCTCTGAATCAAAAGTTGACAGAAAGTTTCCTAGTTATATTTTTTACTCCAGATGCACTGCAAGCCATGCTAGCAGACTATGATAAAAATAAAATAATAATAACAAAAAGAAAATATCCCCATCATTTTCTTCCTAATAAGTGCTCCTTCTCCCAGGGCCTAAGGACCACATGCAAGGGAGGCAGAAGTGCTGGTTCCCTTAATTGTGTGGATGGAACCACACAATTAAGCCTGACCTACTGTATATCCATACAGATGCCCTCACTGCAGTGGTCCCTAAAATATGTTTTTAAGTAAAATTAACTCATGAATCTGCAATTAGCACCACCTTTGAGAACAAATCAGAACGAGTTTAACGAGCTTATTGAAGCGCTCTAACTATTTACCCCAAGGTTCACTTGATTATTTTGGCTCAATTTTCTTGTAATTTCATCTATCGTGGGTTTTTTTCAGTCCTCCAAAGGTGACGGATTAAACACAGAAATAAATAGGACCAAATGTTCACAGAAGCCTAAGGGAAAACAATTTTGTTATAAATACTCTTTGGCACAAATCATGGGAAAGCAATACTAAAATTGTTTGTTGAATCATTTATGAATTGGGCCTTCAGTTTCAGTTTGCAAATAAGTTAAGAGGATTTTTATTGATGTTCTTTTTCACTTTGCTTTTTTAGTTGCCAAACAGCCTTTGAGAAACTGAACTGATACATAATCAAGAAAACAGAGGGAATGGAGGACTATTTTTAAGAAAATTCCTATGCTAATGCAGGATTTTTTTTTGTCAAGGGGAGGAATTTGTTTATAGATGATGATAAACTTCATGATGAAAAATTTTTAAATTAATTTCCTTCAATGCCACAATTGTGAGTTTTCAACCAGCTAAACATGTAGAAGCAACACACATTTTTGTGTTTGTTCACAGATGAGAAATTTTTAAGGTCTGTTATTACAAAACGAAAGTTCAGTGGAACATAACTGCATGCTGCCACATCATGCAGAGTCATCACACATGAAGAAATATGTAATATGAAAGGAAATTCTACTGTATTGAAAAATTCAGTATTTTACAGCTGTGAGTGCCCAAATGCCTCACATGAAAGTTATAAATATGAAGAAGTAGCAAGGAACAGAAGTGAATTTCTTTCTTAAGTGTTTCATCTCAAAGTCCTACTTTTTGTCATCTGAAGAGGGAGAGAAACTTGGAAGCAGATAAAAGGTTTATTCCTCCTTAGCCAGAGCAGGTGTGCATTGCCTTACCTGATCTGTCCTCGCACCAGTGGTCTGTTTTTAGTCCTGTTCATATTTGAGTCAAACGGAACCTCAAAGAACTGTAATTAAAAAAAAGAAAGTAGGAATTAGAATGAAAGGATAACGGAAAACATGCCATGCATGGAATGTCCTGTCTACATCTGCAGGTGCTTTAATCTCTGTTTTTGAAGGTTCAGGGATACAATGAAAATGGTAAATGGGTTTTATGGAGCTTTGATAGTCTCCATTGATGCTTTTGGCAACCCCTTAGAAAGAAAACAGTTTTTTGACCTTCCTCTTTTTACCCAGAGGAAAAAAAATAGTTTGCACAAGACCCCAAAAGTTCGTCATCTGAAGTACAGTTTGATTCCAAGTTATTTTCTCAATAGGCCTGACACATCTTTTAGACATACACAATTACATTTGCATACACACATGGAAATCATGGAGTCGTTATGGCTGGCAAAGATCTTTAGGATCATCCAGTCCAACCAGCACCACCACTGTGTTCACCATTATATCACATTCTCAAGTGTCACACATCCACAGGTTTCCTGACCACTTCCAGGTATGGTGACTATACCACCTTCCCTAGGCAGCCCCTTCCAATGCCTGACAAGCCTTTCAATGAAGAAATTTTCCCTAATGCTCAACCAAAACCTCCCCTGGCCCAGCCTGAGGCCGCTCCCTCTCCTCCTGTCCCTGTTCCCTGGAAGCAGAGCCAGATCCCCACCTGGCTGCCCCCTCCTGCCAGGGAGTTGTGTAGAGCCTCCTCTTCTCTAGGCTAAGCCCCCCCAGCTCCCTGACTGCATTTTTATATTAATATAAATTTTCCTTGCAAATGTTGCACTTCTGGTCTTTAAAAGACATACACTGAGTTTTTTTTCCAAGATCACCTACCTTGCCAGAACCTATAACCCACCCCAAAATCAATCAACTCTTGTAAAACGCTACTGGAACTGCTCTGAGCCTCCAGCTGGAGCAGGAGGGAGTGAACATACCATATGGTGTTATTTAATATCACAACCCAATCTGACTTTAAACGTGGCCTATGGGAAAATTCAGGCAGCACTATTTGCCCGCTTGGAATTCCTTCAGGCTTCTGCAGGATCTGTTTATAAGAATATTACTGGAAAAGCTGAATGCACTTTGCCATCCAGACAAATCTAAAGCCATCCAGTTTTATGTGTACAAAACAATAATACAAGTAATAAGCAGAGATTTACTTACAGAAAGAGTAGAACGTATTTACAGAAAGAATATTTTTTACTGATGTTACATCTGAGGTTTTGAGGTAAGATCCCAATTACAGTGGATATGCAGGAAAACACCATAACAAATCATAATTCCAAACAGTCAGACTCGCAGTAAGCTCAATGTAGCCAAACCGCAGACAGATTTTAGGTGATCATAGGATAAAGGACTACATGTTAAAATCTATTCCAGCAAGTTGATTTAACATTTTATGCTACAAAATACTCAATTAACAAAGTTTTTCATTTTGACAGTCCATGTTACTGGTCCTGCAACTTACTGAGCACTCCCATGGGAACACCAATGGACAGAGACCATGGGAGCAGCAAGAACCTGTCAGACCCCTCCAGATGTACAGCAAGGGAAAGATGCTCCATTTCCAGGCACATGGAGTTTCCAGGAACTACCTTTCCCATCTATTACCTTGACATAATGACGATAAAACAACTGGAAATCTCTGCCTTCCAATTTTATTATAGATATTCCTGAAGCAAAATCAGGCTGCTCAGCCAAGAGTTACGAGGGAGGGAGCGAGGGAGGCAGGGAGGGAGAGAGGGAGGCAAGAAGGAAGGAAGGCAGGAAGGCGTGTAGGAAGGCAGGCAGGAAGGCAGGCAGGCAGGCTGTTCATACATCTTCTGCTCTGCCTAAGCTCTGGCACAGCACTGGGCAGCTCCTACAGTGATTTTTAGGCAGCTGACAGGGAATTTCTCATCCACTATTTGCTACAGCTGATGTGCAGTGGTCAGGGTCATTCTCAACGACCACCAGAGCTGATGAAGACCCTGGTTTAGAAAAAAAGCACTGAGGAGTCCTTGCCCTGCACCTTATGCTGGAGGGACAGGTTGGATCTTCTCAATTACAACATTAACCTGGAAGTGTTGGATGCTTCACAAAGAACCTTTACAGGATATAGACACAAGTTTCTTCAGAGCAAGGAAAGCACACCATTTGGATCTGAAACAAGTAATTGCTTCTGACAGCTCAGTGTTTTGCTAATGGTTTGTTTCACTGTTATATTTCAAAGGCAATTATGGTAAATGAAGAAAAAAAATGACATTTGACATCAGACTGGTAGAGCAATACAAGGGAAAAAACGCTATAGGGCAAAAGTCTGTTCTCCAGAAAATATCTGGGCTACAATTACTTTTTTTTGTAAGTCACAGGTTTTATTTCTACTTGCAAAGGTCTGACTGCTTTGAGTTAATTCCAGTTTAAACTTGTGCATTTGAATGGATTTTTGCTTATTTAACAATATTTAAGCTTACGCATAAAGGTATCTGTGTGCAATGGATAAAATCAAAATAATGTGCAAGTTTTAAACTCAATGTGTCTCAGACACAAAATGGTTAAAATGAAGAACAGTTGAATAGTCAACACCTGAAAGAATTTAGACTTCTGCAGTTGGGTTATCAATATAAGCCGATGATTCCATGCTTAGTGTATCAATATTTCCATATATTTAATATAGTAATCAACCTCTGAACAGAATATAAATTTTGAACAAGAATATCCTCTGCTGACTTAAGTAGCCAAGAAACGTCTGTGTCTATTGTATACAGACACGTCTGCTCCTGAAATTAAGACTACTGCATGACTTAAGACTGATTTTTCTTTTGCTTTTTTAAATCTGACAATTGGAATAATCTGTTACTGTCAAGTGTATAAACTTAAAAAAATCCTTTTACTTGCAATGCCCTAGATTCCTTCACTGAGCTAGCTGCTATTACATGTCAGCAAGATGTCATTTATCAAACTTTCCCCATTTTGCTCCCAGATGTTCAGCAATTCAAAAATTCTCCCTCCATTTGAAATTACTTTCCCCTGATATTCTAGAAAAAAATGAAAAAAGCCACGCATCTCAAATATCTTTCCATAGGAATGAAAGAGTGAAGTCAAACATACTGTCTCATGCCAGGCCAACAGAGTCCTGCATGTTTCAGCAAACAATAAATTCAGTAAGATGAAGCTTAGACAAATAAATATTTTAGAAGCACTCAAGAGGCCTTTTCCTCAGGAAGTCTGAATGCATCAGTTCAGCTGGACATGGCAGAATATTATCTGCCCTTGGTATCTGGGAAACTGGACACCAGAAGGGCAGACTGAGGGTTAAATCTACAGCATCTAAAAAAGCCCTGAGTGACAAAACTTGGCCACAGCTCTCAAGAATCTAACCTAAATTTTAATGAGTATGCATAAACATTTAAAACATGATGATGGGAAAAAAAAAAAAAATCAGGCTAGACAGTACTCTGTGGTTTATTTCTCTGGCAGGCTCATCATGCTTTTTGTGCAGATCTCATCTCATTAATATACAGTAATTATATCTTAAACATCTCACAATTCCTAGCATAGCTGTCGCATTACTGCTCAGAGCTATTTACATCCACAGGCTTACTGTCCTTCAGCCTCTTCACACTGGTTTCCATTTTGTTTATAAGTGAAATGTTAAAGAACATTTAATTTCGAGCTACCTCTTGGAACCAGCAGTGTCTGCAGATGGTGGCTGAGCACTCAGACCTTCCGGAGGGCTCACAGACTAATAATTTTATTAAGACTATGCCAAGATTTCTGTAACAACACCTTGCAGATGCAGATGTTGCTATCTGCACTATCAGCACTTTCAGGACCATTGACAGGGAAAGAGGACAGCGTGTCCAGTGCCTCTGCAGGCGACTTCCATCAGTCCACAGAATCACAGAATCTCCTGAGTGGGAAGGGACCCACAATGATTACCAGGTCCAACTGCTGCCTCTGTACAGACATCTCAAGAATCCCTCTCTGTGCCTTAGAGTGTTGTCCTAACACTCCTTGAGCTATGGCAGCTTGGGCTGTGACCATTCCCTGGGGAGCCTGTTCAGTGCCTCAGCACCCTCTGGGTGCCGAACACCAAGACCACCTAATAAGTCTCCCAAGACAGTGGCCTGACAATTTTCAGTTAATTAGGTCAGTGGAGCCCTGAACACATGCTGCATTTGCCATCCATGATCCTGCAGGAGAGATCACATCTACTGAATTACAACAGTCCAACATCTTTACTCCTGTCCACATGGAAACACCAACAGAGTGCACTAAGAGGAACAATATGCCATAGAGTTTATCAAACAGATCTGCCACATTTCAGCTAATAAACATCTTTCATAGACCACTTTGGATTTCGAGTGTATCAGGGACCAGCCTGGCTGCTGGCCCAGATCTAATCGGTGACACGTGGTGGAAACAGTGGCAGCTGAAACAGGCAACTAGTGTGCCATGTACTGACACAACATTTTACTGTAATGCTAAACACATATTTACAGCAGAACCAATAATCCCAGGAGCCTAAAGATGGCATGGAACCCTGCCATTAGAAGACAAATTAATTCAAGGTAATTCTGAGGTCCTCCCATTGCAAAACCACCCCTGAATCCATGCAGGCTTCCTTGTGTTCTTTGCCATCAGAATTGCCCTCTGGATCTACTTATTTCTCTTCAAGGCCTCCCAGAAAGGCAGTTCAGGTAAATTCTCAGCATTAATGAGTGAAGCAGTCACCTCCTCCTGCTGGGCTCCAAAATCCCCCCTGCACTACCCTGCACACGGGGAGGTGGACATGAGCTACAGGAGATGGCCAAAGCTCCTCCTCAGCTAAAATCTCTTGCTACCGACCTAAGCAAACATTAATACGATACAAATAAAACCCACTACAGCTGGGTGCCCCATTCAATGAATATCTACAGACAGAGGTGAAGATGGGCTGTATAGGGCAACTCTTGCAAATATTGCTCTTGTTGAATTAGGTGTTTCTAGGGTTCTCCCAATTCCCCTGAGCTACAGGAAGCTCTGTTTCTCTTTGGTTTTCTTTGGTATTGCCTAAGAGCAAACAGTTAACCAGAACCACTACTGAAACACACACTGGAAACCAAAAAGGTGCATGAACCAAGGAGGAGCAGGTAGAACAAAACTGTGCAGGAAGCACAGTGGCAGAGCAGACTGTGGATACCTGGGCAATAACCTGCAGTTTCCTGGGAAGGTGACATCCAGAAAGTCATTCCTTGCAGCTGGCCATGCAGCCTCCAAATTCACCAGGTTTCAGCACTAGCCTTTCACATGAAGTCTCCTGCTTTGCCCATACAGCCAAAGGAAAGTTGCTTTAAGCAACACTGGAAACCCACCAGACTAGGAAGTGTCAAGCACTTTCCTCTGAGACTGTTCTTCCTCTCCGTATTACCTAATTATTTCTATTCCTCATGTTTTCAGTAATTTATTTTATGTTGTCATAAAGTAATATATAATTACATAAATGAAGAAGAAAAACATGACATGTAATTCATGGTAAATAAGATCAAAGTCAAGATTATTATAGGTTTCCTTCTGGTTTCCTTTAAATCACTTTTCTATGAGAACAACAAAGAATAATTAAAGCATATCACAAAAGCCTTCTTACTCAATTGTACACAGATGTGACTTAAAAAAAAAAGTGGAGGGAAGGATTTTCAAAAGCACTCGTGCTGATCTAACACGATTCTCACTGAAGTCAACGGCAATTTGACTTCAAGG